>VYZU01059738.1:0-26953 GCA_013401355.1 Ceyx cyanopectus
GAAAATCTGTGTTACAACACCAGAAAAAAAATTAGAATACCACAGTAATGAATGGATATTACTGGATAGTCCTAATTCTCCAGTAATTAAAGGAAATAAATGCATCTGTGAGTGAGGTTTGCCTGTGGTTGGGATACTTGGGAAGCCTCACTAACATTCCTCACCCAGCTTTATCTCTGCCAAAACCAGACAGTGCAGCAAAAACACCCAAACTATTGATTGTTGGATCCTGTTTTGGACACAACTGCATTTCTCACTTTAAGTCCCACAGTTGCATGCAGTCAATATCCCCAATTAGGGAGGATTAAATGCTGGGCTGAGGAAGGGAAGATACATTTAATTAAAAGCTCTTAGGGGAAGGGCTGGGCAGTTTTGTCTCCACATGGCCCTCTGTAGCCATGTCCCAATCTCCAGATACAATGGCCAGAGTATATTCTCTTCCTGAGATTTATTAGTCCTCAAATATGACAAAAATAATGTAACTAATTATTTTTTTTCATGTGAAACCATAAAAATTCCAATTCACCCTTGGCAATTTCCACCTGTCCTGCCAGATTTCTTTTTAAGCAGGGTAAGTAAAACTGATTTTCATCACTTAAGGTGACATTTGGAAATTACCCAAGCTCTTTAAACACTCCTAAAGCTGATGCAATAAAGAAGGCTGGTAAGACAGGACCATGGCTGTGCTAATGCATAAGAGAGAGCAGGCACTTGGAATTGCACTTGTCTGCTACCAGGGAAGGACCTAAAGGGGAATTCAGCCTGTTGCTGAAAGGAAAATGATCTTGCCTAGTCACTGCTAAAGCAAGAAATGATCAACTTAGAGATAAAGTTTGATTCCTTAATGAATAAAATTAAGTTTAACTAAGGGAATATTTGATTTGAAGCTATCAGAGCAAACCACAGTGATCACAATTCCCATCAGAGCTGAAAGTGAATCCCCCATGGGATTTAAAGGGTGATTTTGGGGAGAGAAAATGAACAAATAACAGTTGTAACCCAACTCTGTCCTGCTAATACTGCTGCTCCTAATAATGATCAACACACGAACAGCAAAAATATTGTTCAGAACCACTGTGTGGCATCCAGAGGTCCCCCCAGCCCCTAACACTCTAGCTCTGTGACTGTTAGCTTTGATTCCTGCTGCCACACAATTCAGCAGAGACACACGTGGGGGATGCTGGGGAGCTGCTCTTGAGCCTCATCAAACAGAGCTGCTGTGTGTTTAGAAGTGCAAATGACACCATTTAGAGCTAGGCACCGAACCCCAGCAGCCTTCCCAGCACTCCAGCAAACCTCTGATGGCAGCTCTTTGATGAGCCTGTTTCCCTCACTTAACTCCCTGCCTGACAACAGGCACCCAGAACGGGGGACACTGGAAGCATCTGGCACTGCTTGATCCTTCTGCTCCTGCCAAAGCAGGAGAACTTGGCTTCATCATCTCACTTCAGAGAATCCCAGCAGTGGCTGGGTGAAGGAGCTCCAGAGCTCACCCAGCCCAGGGACACCTCACCTAGAGCAGGGTGCTCAGAGCCTCCTCAGCCCCCCTGGGATGTCTCCAGGGATGGAGCCTCCAGCACCTCCCTGGGCACCCTGTGCCAGTGCCCACCCCTCTGCTGGGAAACAACTTCTGCCTCAGTTCTCATCTCCAGCCACTCCTGGCTCATTCCAACCACTGCCCCTTGGCCTCAGAGCACCTCAGAGCAGAGAAAATGCAGTTTGCCATGGTGGGCACGTGGTGTGATCAAGCTGCATCCAACTCCAGCACCATGTGCACACAGGCAAACTGCCATTAGTAAAATGCCTAAAGGGAAGGAAAAAAAAAAACCCTTCAGATCATGGCATACATGAATACAATAAAAAGGTGGTGACCTCCCTGCAGTGGATTGCCTCAATTACTGCTCTGGAAATTGGAGAGACTGTTCTGATGCACTGCATTACCTTAAAGACCTGTAAAGGCCACTAAGGTGGAATGCTAAAAACTTACCTGCTAGAGATGATTTATTCTTTTTATCCTGCATGTCTCAGACATTCTACAGCATGTGTTTCACTGGGATACAAGGAGTTCAGGCCAGGAAGGGTCTACCCCACCCAGCTGTCATCTCTCTGGAAGATGGCAGTCCAGAAAAGGCTTTTTATCATGACTGTGGCACTGAGAAGTTTTGGAAGGGCTGGTTAGAATCAGCAGGGCTAGACTAAGGAAAAGATCCTGGCAAAATCCTCATGCCACAGGCAAAAGATCCAAGGAGATGCAGCCTGAAGTTCAGCCACACTGGCTGGGAAACATGGTAATCACTCTAGGGTCAGTGCCTAAAGCAAATCAAAGTGTTTTCTTCTTACAGGAGCTGAAGAACATCATGAAGGTGATGAGTAAGACTGGCAGAAATCTGGAGCAACTGAGGAGGGAAGGCTGGAAGTGGCACTGTGATCACAGACTGAATGAAGGCTTTCATGGTGGAAATGCTGCTTGTTCTGTAGACCCAGCAAAGAAGGAGCAGGTGACTGCACCAAGTGGTGCAGAACTGCACACCAAAGAGCTGCCTCAGCCTCTCCAGCCTCCACTCAGCCCCTGGGCTGCATCTGAGGGCACAAGAAGGAGAAAGTTAATCTCATCCCTGAGTGTGAAGCTCTCTAGAGCTTCCAGGATGTAGGAATATTCATTTTGGCATCTACCCTTTTCACTTGGAAACAGGCAGGCCCAGTGTGAGCTCAGCCAGCTGCTGCTTTCAGAGAGATAATGGGCTTTGTTCCAACACCTTTTCCCAGCTGATGTGCACCCACAAAACTGCCTGAGGCTGCCACAGAGTGGGCAGGTGTGAAAATCCCACTTTGCTTTGCTGCTGGGGAGTGACAGGGAGGTCCAGGGAGGGGCTCCCCCCCCTCTGGGGTGCTGTGCCCAGTGCTGGGCTCCCCAGCTCCAGAGGAGATGCCAGGGAGAGTCCCAGGGAGGCTGTGAGGATGATGAAGGGGCTGGAGCATCTCTGAGAGCCCTGGGGCTGTTTCAGTGGAGCAGAGCAGCCTGAGAGGGGAGCTGATGGATGGGGACAAATCTCAACTGGAACCCAGGGGGTTCCACCTCAACATGAGGAGGAATTTTGTCACTGGGAGGTGGCAGAGCCTGGCCCAGGCTGCCCAGAGAGGCTGTGGAGTCTCCTCTGGAGAGATCCCAACCCAATGGATCTGTTCCTGGGTGCCCTGCCCTGGCAGGGGTTGGACTCCATCTCCAGAGCTCCCTCCCAACCTTCCTGAAGTCATGAATTCTAACAGGTCCTCGCTCAAGCTGCTTTTCCAGCTCTGTGCAGCTCCCAGCAGCCAGGAGGCAATCAGAGATTCCTGGAAGGATGATCTACACTCAGGATTTTCCCAGCTAACCACACCCTGGGCTGCTTTTAACAGCCTGAGGCTCCTCATTTCCCAGCCTTTCTGTCCTCCTCTGTTACTTTATTACATCCCAGGGAATTTGACTGGAGGAAACAAAGTGCTACACTCCCCACGTGCAGGTTGGAGTCTGAGCAACAAGGTAAAAAGTGGGGGAAAGTCATAATTCTATTATTATAGACCTGCTGAGGAGCAAGTCTGCAGTCTTTCAGGAAGTCCTTACTGCTATCCAGGGGGAACTGGTGTAATTTAGGAAGAAATACTGGGGTTTCTTGAAACACCTAATGTTTATTTAGTCATTTACCAGGGAGATGATGACTCTTTCCAAGAAGGGTACATTGTGGTTTCTACCATTCTGAATAATAGAGCTGCCTTTCTAATGAGGTCCTGTAATGCTGCAGAGGGACTTTAAATACTATTTTTTTTGCTTTACTGGCACAGACAGGGATTATTTTGCTCTTGGACATTCGGAGCTCTCCTACCTATAGCTGCACATCAAAGCTGGACGTGTCCTGGCTGCATTCCAGTAGGTTTATATCACAGATGTATATGGAAGGTTGAAATCAGACCTTAATTGCAGAGGAATTTCTTGCAGTTGCTGGTGTGTTGTGGTTGTATCCCTCCAGCTTGCTGTCAGGCAGGAGAAATCTTTAAATAGAACCTGGTAAATCTGTTTCTGCTCAGGCTGGGTCAAGATTTATTTGGAAGGGTTGTGGAGAGAATGTAAATCAAGTTATTTCATATTGTAATAGGGCAGATGTTGCTTTACGAGGTGTTCCAGTCTGGAAAATACAACAAGAAATGAGATTCCTTAAATATATGGTCCTTCTGTTTTTAGGGTGAAAGAGCATCTGTAATTCTGAGAAGGGAGCCTTAACCTCTGCTGCCAGGCTCTGGCTGAATGATCTCTCAAGTCAGATTTTTTTTTTCCCTCAGAACTTTTTTTCTCCCCACCTTGCAAGGATTATCAGATACACTGCAAACCTTTTTTTACCCTCCATGAAAAAATGAAAATACACGTGTGATTATTCAATTCACAGAGTTAAGAATGTTTTCAGTGGCTTTTTAACTGTACTTACTGAAAGTTTATCCTCTTTCCCAGCTCATGTGGGTTTCAAATGTTACTTCAGCAGGATGATTTGGGCTCGGGTGATTGAGTAGCTTGTGCTGTTGGAGAAGAGCTGGTCTTGCTTCCCCTCCGGGCTTTTGTCACTAAAGATCCATCGATGAAACACCTAAGGTCTAATAAGGAAACTGTTGTAAAGCCTCAGAGCTAAAAATCCAGGTGAATAATGATCTAATATAGCAAGGGAAAAAAAATAAATAGGAAAATAGGCTTGAGCAAGGGCTTTGAAACTTCTCTGCTAAAACAGGCTGCTGCTGAAGCCAACCCCCCTTAGCGTGGCCCATGGGAAATGGCGTTTTCCCGCCAGCACCTATAAACTTAATATAAAATGCGGGATAAAAAAGAATATCGCTGTCTGCGGGAGGAGGATGAACAATAACAAGCTAAATTCGCGGGGTCACTCCTCATTTACAAACAAAGCCCGCCTTCCTTCGCTTCCGTTGCCCTCAAGGTTGGGAAGGGAGGGTGGAGGCCGCAGCCCTGGCTCCCCTCGGGCCCTTCTCCGGCTCAGGGCACCCCCGCAGGCGTGGGGAGACCCCCGGGAGCTACCGGAGGCGAAGACCCCGTCAGGAGAGAGGCCGGCTGGGGGGTTTTAACGGGAGGCCCCCACGGAGGAGCGGGAAACTCCCTCCCGCCTCCCGCAGCCGCCGCGCAGACGTCACCTCAGCGCCGCTAACGCGCCAAAGGCCCCGGAGCCAACCGACCAATCACAACCCGCGGACGGCCCCTGATTGACAAGCGGTGCCACCCAATAGGAAGCGTCGGACGAGAGGGCGGGAAGGGTTCGGCTGTCACCTCCCAATGGGAGGAGCCGCGAAGAGGGGCGGGGTTTCCGGGAGGCGGGTGGGCGTGGCCTCGGCTGGGGTATTTAAAGCTGCGCGGCGGGGCCGGTCCGCTCAGTCGGCGCAGCGCCGCTGGAGGGAGCGGTGGTTTTTTTGCACTCGCTATCTCGCGGGCTTTTCTACGCGCGTGTGTGTGCGGGAGGCCGGGAGGGGCCGTCCCGCCTGGGTCGGTGGTTGCTGGGCCGTGTTTCTTCCTCCTCTTCGGCTTCCCCCGGCCCCTTGCGCTTCCACAGAGGGATTTCTCCGTGTTTGGCCGGGCATCCCCCCTCCCCGAGCCCGCCCCGCTTTCCTCCCTTCCCCGCTTCCAGCGCGGGGCTTGCGGCGCTTCCCTCTGGATGCGTCCCCGCAGCTCCGGGCGGGAGGCGGCCAGAGGGAAGCGCTGCCTCCGGGGATTTATCGCCGTCTGGGACTCGGACCCGTATCCTCACCCGTATCGCCGCCGCCTCTTCGCTCTCACCCGCGGGGCCGCCCGGCTGCCCGGCTCCGCTGCCGCTCCGGGCCGTGGCCGCTATGGAGGAGAAGTACCTGCCCGAGCTGATGGCGGAGAAGGACTCTCTGGACCCGTCCTTCACACACGCCCTGCGCCTGGTCAACCAAGGTGAGCGATGGGCGAGCGGCGGGAGCGAGCTGGAGGATGCTCGGCCGGGGGAGCGAGGATGCTCCCATTTCGCCGCTCTTCCCATTATTCCATTTTTTTCTTCACGCTAGCGAAGGCAGGTTGACTTATAGGTCGGTTTTATGCCGGGTTGCATTGTCCAGGACGGCTTTGTGTCTTCGGTGGTGTGTCGGGGGGCTGAAGTGGGTTGAACCCCAGGAGGGGTCCCCGTGTTGCGGTGCTAAGCGTGTTTCTGGAGAAGAAAGAGCTGCTTGGTGATGTTTGTGTCGGTGAAAAGGAGCCTCCAGCCAATGCCCTTCCCTAGGAACTTTCTGCTCTGTGACAAAGGACCCGACAATGCATTCGGTGCATCTTTAAAAAACCCAAAAGCGTATTTTTTTTGCAGTTATATAACTCCAGATAATAAATTATTCCTTCCCTTTCTGCATCCGACAGAGCAGGTATGTCTCCAAACGCTCCCGATGCTCCAGTGAGTAGCAAACCCCGTGTGATCTGCAGCACGGTTTGATGCAAATCCCAGCTATTGCCTCATGGCCAGGTGACTTTGAAGTTTGTGGAGGCAAACGCCTGATGTATTGCTGGGGATGCTCCAGGGAAATCAGGTAGAAGTGCTCACACACAACTTAACGACAAGCGCAATGATTTGGGCTTCAAGTGAAGTGTTTGAGAAGCTGTTTGTGGTTTTTTTTAACTCCCTATACCAGGGATAGGTCTGGATGGAGCTGCTGCTGATGCTCTGGTGCAGATTTGGATGTGCAAATGCCCAGCTAAAGCAGGAGAATCCAGTGTTGGCTGAAATGCTCTGGAGTTGGGGGGTAGCTGTCTCACTATCAGCTGTAGCATCCATCTGCCATGTGTGGTTGGAATTTGGGGTGTTTTTCCCACCTGGGAGTGTGTAAAGATACCACTGTGGATGTTGGAAGGAGGAGGATTGTGTTAATAAACAGATATTTTATGTAAATAATTGTCTATTTAGTTTGGCTAAAAATGGAAGGATGCAGATTGAAGAATCTCTTGTGTTTATCTATTTTGAGGCTGCAGAAATGTTGGATTTTACAAGCATTTCAGCTTGTAAAAATTCCAATTAACAGCTGTTTTACAAGCAGCTTTTGTGGCAGTAAATGTCTGCATGCCTCTTACCAATGTTGTGGGGTTCTTTTGGATATTGAAGTGAGAAATCAGAGGATGGACAAACTTCTGCCTGGTTTTCTCTTGTAATAGTTGGCATCTGCATGTGGACTTCCAGCTCCAAAGTATATTGAGAGTGGGGAAAAAATGAATGTAGCTGGATGTGGATGGATCCACCCTCTTTATTTTGATATATCCCTAGATCTTTTTACTTTATAAGTGAAATCTTGTGTTAAATATGAAGTATCTCGTGTTAGAGGCAGGAGAATGATTAAGCAGTGTATCAACTGGTTAACTGCATTTTGAAATGCAAATAAAATGGGTATTTTAGGCAGTTGTAGAGTCGTCAAAGAGCCTGTTTAAGACAGGTAGGAGACACAAGAGCAGATGTTTTACAAACCTATCCTCTCATGGCACTGAAACTGACCAGTGACTGTTTTTTTTCCTTCACTGTAACATTTGTGCAGTTCAAGGTGAATATTGCTGGAAAAGCAGCTGTAATTGTGGCTGGAAATTCATCCATCAGGGCCACTGAGCTCTTCCAGGGCTCATTCATGGAGTAGCTTGCCTATTTATTTTTTGACATGGGTTTTATTTAGTTTTTCAGTTGAGAATAAACCCATTTCTAAGCCTGGCTTTTCCAGGTATGTGTGAGAATTTCCCAGCAAAGGCTTTAAATGCTTAAAATAACCAGCTTAATTATGTAATAGCATTTGGGTGTCTTAGGAGTATTATGTTCCCTATCTGTATCTGCTGGGCTGAAATACTGTAGATCAGCCAAATTTCTGCAGAAACTCGATTGATTGGTAGGAATTTTATGGTTGAATTAGTAAATCCTTCAGAGATGCTGAAGGGTTTGGAGCGTGTGCACTGCTTAGACAAAATAAACTGCTGACAGACTCCTAACCACCTTGAAATGGTTCTGTGGACAAGCCCCGTGTCTAGACGATGCAAAGCTGTTAATTAGGGCTCTTCAAATGGATGAACATTTGCATATTCTACATGTAATTACAAATTATCATTTGGATACACACATTATGTTGGTTTAAATGATACAGAAAAAAAAAAAGGGGGAGCTTGCCATGCTTAGGTAGCCTTTTGGATGAAAAATAACATGGAGATAAGATGCAAAAATACTTTCATTTTGAAAACACTGTAAAAAATCAACATTTCTTTCATTGCTCCTGCATATGGATTTTTCCTGATGAAACCTCTAAGTTTTTGTCTCTGTGGGACACAAATATAAGACCCACTGTTTAAATTTTGCTTTAAACAGTCATTGAAACATTCAGTTGCTGCTTACATTTTAGGACAGTTGGCATCTTCTGCCAGACCCTGGACTTTATCCTTTGCTCTGATTTATCTACTTGAACATGAAGCCTTCCTAAAAAAGAGTATTTTTACCTTTAAACATGTTACAGATGAGAAGTAGATTTCTTTTCCCAGTGTAGTAGGTGAACATCCCAATGGGATTAATTTCCAGCTGGTACCAGACAATGGGACTGGAACATTAAGTCCAATTATCTTCTTAGAAGTTCTGTAATTGAAGAAGCTTGGGAACAATGAGATTCTGTGAAGAAGCAAGAGCTCAGTTCCTCTGTATTTGTATTTTTCCTCTTTACAGCTCTCAGGTGTTCATCTTTATGCACAACCTTTAAAGTGATTTTTCTGTGTTGCTGCTTGTCCTGCAATCAGATCAGTTCTTTGTATTTATCCTTTTGAGGCACTGAGCAGCTTTACTTCAAAACCTTTTTTTTTCCACACCTTTAATATGAAGGCTGACTTAGCACTTGGGTGTTGGTAAATGTGTGTGTGTGATGTTGATTGTTGCAACTAACTCAGGAGGGGCTGTAGAAATCCTGAGATCTGCAAGAAGAGTTTCTTTATCTTCATTATCTTTCACATCCACGTGAAGCATTGATTTTTAAGTATGATTTTGGGAATGTTGGATGAAGCAGGTGAAATAACCACATTGACAGCAGTTTGGTAATAGGATGTTCAAACAGATGCTGGGCACTTCACTTGGATTTGGGTGATGTTAAATGTGTGGGATTTGGGATTCTCAGCAGAGCCAGGGCAGCTGAAATCCTCAGGAGCCATTGCTGGAAGGCAACTGGTGTGGAATTCCTCTGCATTTACCTGCTTGGAGCTTCTAATCCCTAAAATTGGTGAGGTTTCCTTAAAATTGGCTGGAAGTTGATGCAGAGGGGTCAGTGGATGGGGGTGTGTGCCAGCTCTGCCCAGTGGGTGATGCAGAGGGCTCAGTGGATCTGCTGAGCAGCAGAGACATGCTGCTGTTCAGTGAAATTTGGAGTAGCACTTCAATAATTAACTAGCCCAGCTGCAGAATGGAGTGAGGAGAAGGGTATTTCTGCATCGTGAAGGATATTAACTGATGCCTTTTTTCAGCAGGGAAGCTTTGTAAGAAATGGGTGAAATAGGAACTTAATAAATTAAGGTTGCACGGATGGTATTGATTTTGAATAAATCTGCCTTGGTATGCAAGGGCTTCTGAGTGCTTAGCAAGGATTTTCTTTACTTTTTCACTATAATTCTCACTGTTTACAATTCTAAAATGGACTTGATTAAATGGAATGAGTGACATACATGAGGTAAGGTATAAATATTCAGTTTCCACTGAATCAGCCACTTTCCTTTGAGGACAGGCACTTGATGGTGTGGAACAGGCTTGTTTCCAGCCCCTAATGGTGTTAAGTGTACTCTGCTTTAAAACTCTACTGCTCACAGGGTTGAAATTAGTGAGAAATACTCGTTACAAGTGTGCAAAAACACTTTCTGAATGTCATAGGTGCTTTGTAAAGCAAATACAGCAGAAGAAACACGACTGTGTTTTAAGATGACTCAGAGCATCTTGTTAATTTGAATCGTTTTGTAATTTACCCTCCAGATAAAGATTTTTGCTTGTTTTCTTAGGTGGCAAGTCACTAGAAGTTCACTAGAAACTCTCCTGTTGCTCACTAGGAATCAAGACTTCAGGAGGGAATCAGACATCCCTGAGGGAATGTTGTAAAGTTCACATCTGCAGTGAAAACTGGGTTGGGCAAGTCACAGGATTTATTAATCACTATGTCAGGGGTTGGAAGGGAGCTAGAAAATCATCCATTCCAACCCCCCTGCCAGAGCAGGGGCACCTAGACCAAGTCACCCAGGAACAGATCCAGGCGGGTCTGGAATGTCTCCAGAGCAGGAGACTCCACAACCCCCCTGGGCAGCCTGTTCCAGAGCTCTGGCACCCTCACTGGGAAAGTTTCTCCTTGTGTTTCCCCTCAACCTCTTGTGCTCTGACTCTTCCAGACATCATATCTCAAAAGCTGGGAGGTGATTGATGAGGTGGTGGCCAGAGGGCCAAGAAACGGGGCCTAAGAGGCCTGAGGCCTCCCCGCGGCCTAAGGCCCCAGCAGGAGCTTCACCCCGGGCTCAGCTGCAGTGGCTGCACCTCTCACCAGTGACCACCCTGGCACTGCAGCTGCCTCCTCCTCCTCCTCCTCCCCTTGCACACTCACTTTGGCAAGCAATGAGAGGGAGCCAATGCAAAGGTTTCCAATTGAGCCTGACACGGCCTGTCGCTTTCAATGCTGTTGGACAAGGCCGTGCCAGTGAAAGCCCTAACCTCCTGAGGATGGCTTTGCTGGAGCAATCAGGAGGTCACAGCACTGCAGAGCTGCTCTGCTGGCCCGTGCCTGGCTTGGCTTGACTTGCATGTGCTTAAAATCACCACACGTGGCCTTTCTGCCCCTTGAATTCCTCCCTCTGACTTCAAGTCAGGAGAAACCAAACTTGGCATGTGTGTGATTGGAAAGAGTTGGGTGCCCAGGGTCAGGGTTCAGGCTGTGAAGCATTTGTGTGCTGCTGCATGGCTTCTTCATTAGCATTTAGCAGTTTAAGGCGTGTTTAAATGGATTAACTGCTAACTGACACACCTAATATTTTATGGGGAATTAACTGTTCTCAGCTGAGCTCTGCAGGAATCTTGCAAGCTTAATGTTTACATTATTAATACAATATTTTTCCAAATGGAAAATGAAAAAGGATGGGGTGCTTATACTGGGCAAGGGGAAGATCTTGATCAAGTGATGCTACTTGCCCCTGAGATCTGGAAAAACATCTGCCTGGTGCAGTGGGAGCCCCATGGTAGGGTGCTGGTGGCTCTGGCAATTACTGACTTCGGGTGCAACCCCAGCTGGAAAATCAGTGTCTTTGTGGCCTTAAGCTAAGGGCATGAGGGCATATGGAGTCTAGGGAATTTAATTTTGTTGACTCTCTAGGTGCAGAAGTCTGTGTGTCTCAGTTTTTGAGGAATTAATGGAAAAAAGCCCACTGTTTGGTAAGCTCGAGGTGATCTGTAGGCCTCTTGCTCGTCTGGTTTTTGGAAGTAGCTGTTAACCTGAGTGCCTTGCTACCTTCACAGAAGTAAATAAAGGTGCTGGGAAACCCTCCAAGCTGCTGCTGAAATGCCTGGCCAAAAAAAAAAAAAAAAAAAAAGCCAATCACAAGCTAAAGTGCAGTGCTTTAGCAGATGATTGCTGCTAAAATCTACCAGCATTTCAAATCTCCTGGCATCTTTGATTCCAAATGAGATGTATTTCCAGACACTTGATATCAGCTAAATTGCTGGGCTCTGTGCTAATGGCTTGGGATATAGAGGAGATGGAGGCTGGCTATTTAGGACAAGAAGCAAATTAAAGACTAGCAACTGGAGAGGTGGAAGAAACATTTTTAAGCTGAGAAAGCTGCTTTGAGTCTCAGCAGCTGAGCAGTTGGGGATATTCTGTTTATCCTCTCAAAATATTCCTCTGCTCCAGCTCAACTCTGACATACAGATCACCTGCAGCTCTTTAGTTTTCTGTTACTTTTCATCATTTTTCACCTCGTTGTGAAGGTAAATTTAATAAGGAGTGGAAAGTCAAACGATTTTCCTTCCTTCCTATTGTGTTTGCAGTTGCTGAGCTGCTGGCTGCCTTCCACTGCTTGTTTTGATGTGTTTATCAGCCTCTTGGCTTCAGCTAGCAAGCAGCTCAACAGGAGCAAAGATACAAGGCAGCAAACAAATGTCACTTTAATTCTTGTACTTGGCAAATACTACTTTTTCGGCCTGTATGTGTGGGTTTTTTTTCTGGGCCTCTAATTTTCCTTGACAAAATAATTGGAAACCTAAAAGATTAGAAATAATTTCAGCAAACCCATTGTTCCTGCACTTAATCCAAAAGAAAATTTGCTGCAGCAACTGCTGATCTTGGTGTAACGTAGTGATGGTGGCAATCTGAAGTTGCAAATCCTCTTGAGGATTTATTTTCCTCAACTTTATTAATCTGTGGGTTGTACAGAGCAGTCGAGGAAGATGCTTTTTCAGGGATGAGGAGCTAGGAAGAAGTCAAAATTGCTGCTGCATTTGCTGAATGGCTGGAGAATAAATGCATCTGTATTCTCTTACTGCCTCTCATCCCCCAGTACCAGCACTCTGGGAAACCAAATGTGCTTGAAAGCAAAAAAAAAAGTTGGATTTTTTCAGCCATTTTTTTTTTTCCCTGCTGCGTTGGGATAATGATGTTTTTGAAAGCTGTAGAAATGGAAGCACTGCTTTTAATGCAGTGGCTCTTCCTTTCATGTGTCTGCTTGGCTGTTAACTGATAATGGCCAAAAGTTGTTACTGCCTCCTTTTGATCTGTGTCCTAATTAACTGGAGGTGGCAGTGAAGCACCAGCCCTCTTGTGTCTAGTCAGCAGCCAACTTTCTGCTCCTGGAGCTCCTGAGCACTCAGATGCTGAGGGTCTCATGGGCTTCATCCTGAGAGGCAGAGCTGCTTTCAGTGGGCTTGGTGCATAATAAATAGAATAAGTAGAATAAATAATGTATTTATTCACTATATTCAATATATCACTATATAGTGATGCTGACATTTTGAAGATAATCTACCCAGGAAGGTTTTGGGATGTTCTTTGTCAGGAAACTTGTACTAGCAGTAGGTCCCAAAGCATGGATGGAGTTTTTAACTCATGTGGAGCCTTTTGAAGGGCTTTGTGAAGCATTTTTGGGGTTATTTCAAACATGATGCTACCTGCACTTCCAGGCTGGGGCCAGGATGGTGACACTGCCAGGGCTGGGTGCTCAGTGGTCACTTGTCACACTAACCTGCCTGCATCTTAAAATGCAAGTTAATTAGCATTAATTGCCTCTTTCTGCTTGGCTATCTCACAGGTATTTTTAACTGCTTATAGCTCATCACAAGCTTAAGCTGAACTGCAGCCTGGATGCAGCAGAGCTCCCTGATTTTCACACCCAGGCTTCCAAATAACCTGGCATGTGGATGGCACCTGTGCTGGGCTCTGCAGGTAACTCCAGTAAGATGCTGGCAGCTGCTCCAAGTAGCTGAGTGTTGCTGGAAGTTGGAAATTAATGACTTTGCCAAGACTTTCCAACTCGGAGCTTTTGGAATATGGCATTATTACCAGCCAGTTAAATGGGGGGTGCAGGGGGAGCTGCCATCATGCTGTTTATAAATCATTTTTCAGAGATGCACTTAGAGAAATGGCACATCTGCAAGAATAGCCCTTGCTCAGAGCACTGAGTAACAGTTCACCTAGTTCAGGGTAAGGTTAATTAAAAATGCTGATGTATATTTCATTAGCACAAATGGCAAGTAGCTGCCTGGGAAGATCAGCTCTGTGAAGAACCCTAGACAAATTATCCTATTTAAATGAATGCCCCAGCAGAGGAAAATGGATGTGATTTGCTTTCTTAACCAGTGGACCAGGGTTTCTTTGGGCAGCAGTGGTATGTTGAGTGTTGTGCTAACAACAAGTCACTGATGACTGCTCAAGATGCTCCAGTTCATGGCCAGAGCTGCCAGTGCTACTTGCCTGGGCTAGGAGGAAACCTGCTATGGTGGCCAATAAAAAAAAAAATCAAAGTATTTAGGTATTTTTCTTTCCCACTTGGCTGAATGAAGGTATAAAACTAGTTTTCATTCTGTACAGTCCCTTCAGAATCCTCTGCTTAATATTGGAATAATATTTCTAATAATATCTCATTGGTTGGAGCTCAGACCTGTAGCTGGTAGTGAGTAAATTCCATAAGTAGCTGCTTATGAATGTCTGTAAAATGATGCTGATGAGGTAGGTTTGTTGTCAGCCTTGCTCTGAGGCACTTTTGGACACCTCACCTGGAAGGTTTTGGTGCTCTTGCCCGAGCTGAGATGTGGAGCTTTTCTGCAGAGTCATCTGCAAGGAGCTGAGTGCAGAGAACACAAAGGGATACATTTATTTATCCCTTTATATAAATATATAAAAATATATATGCGTATATAAATATATAAATATATAAAAATATATATGCGTATATAAATATATAAATATATAAAAATATATGTGTATATAAATATATAAATAAATATATAAAATATATACATAAAAATATACATTATATTTATATACTTTATTTATAAATTTATCCACATTCCCACCTTAAAACACTCTGAGTACTGTCTGGTCGTGGATGTCAGGCTGTGTTGTAATAAAACCAACTTTAATGTTCTTTTTCCCTTGGTTTTATTGATGACTAATTATCTGTTTGGGCTGTATCAATTACAGTCAATCAGCTTTTGGTAATAACCCCTTTTCCCTCTTCACCTCTCAGGATTGAAACCTCAAGGCAGCTCTGCTGACATGGGAGACATGTAACTAATTTAAATCCACCCAGAATGGTAAATGCAATTTCAGCCTAGGACATGAAATGAAGAAATAAGAGCAGATGGCCCCTTCAGAAAAAAAATAGATTAAAGAGAATAGATGCTCCTGGCCAGTTAATCCCCTGTCAAGAGGTACTGCCAAGAGATGCTTATTATGCAAGGGTAAAAAAGTTTGGGTAGGAGGTGGCTTGAGGAAGAGTTTAACTTATTATTAAATATTCTTTCCCAGATTTATTTCTAGGGGGTGGTCACAACTTGCTCAGTTAAACACCCTTTAATTTTTTTTTTTTCCTGGACGAGCAGGAACTTGGAATCAATGGGATGATGAAGGCAAAGAGGGGATCACAGAGCAAGTGCCTGTGGTTAGCAGCAGCTTCTGCATTTTCCCAGCACTATATACCACCACAGTGGTGTATAAATATATATATTTAATATATAAATATAAAAAATGTTATATATAATATAAAAATAAATATAAATATATAAAAATATATATATTATGTATAAATACATAGTATTTATATATTTTAATAATATATAGTATTTATAAACATATATAATATATATAGATATAAAATTTTCACAGCTGTTTGGCTTGTGCTGCTGCTGAGCATGTGGAAGGAGAGTAATTAAAGCTCCCCCTCTGCTAGTGACTCTCTAAGTGGGATGCAGAGAGTTTTGTAGGTTGGATGAGTGGAAGCTGAGCCATAAAAGCAGAGCTGGAGTTCTGAAGCTGCCCCAGGGCAGTGTCTGCTCAGCCTGGTTTTCCTGCCAAGCCATGCACTGGTGCCAGGGTGTAATGGGGGAGAAATCATCTCAGCACTGGGATGTTTTTGCAGTGCAGGGATCTTCCCAGTACCAGCTGTGGTTTGGATGCCCAGCAGATGCTGGGCCACACTGTGGCAGTGCCCTGAGGCTCTGGTGGGGTGCTCAGTGGGGTGCAGAGTTGTCAAAGGAATCTGTTATTTTTGGTTTATATCTGCTTTATATTTATAAATATTTATAATATTTAAATATACATTTATTTATGCTGCTTTTTTGAGGGAATTACTTCAGGCTTATGCTTGAAACTCCATAAGGAGCATCTTGTGAACAGGAAGATACTTCATTGCTGACTCCATTTAGTTCCTACACTATGATCCAAATAGTTTGGAGGGCTCCCAGAGCTTTGCCTGGGGGGTCTGTGGGCTGTTTGTGCTGTCAGAAAAGGGCTTCTTGTTTTAATCTTAATTTCCAATTTAATTTTAAATTTTAATTTTAAAATTCAAGTTTAAATTTTTTTTTAAATTTAATTTTAGATTTTAATTTTAAAATTCAAGTTTAAGTTTAAATCTTATTTTAAAATTCAAATTTATTTTAAAAATTTAAATTTAACTTTAAATTTAAATTTTAATTTTTAATTGTTTTAACTACAGACTCTTACCCAGAAGCTGTGGTAGGAAAACACCACCTGCTTGTGGGCTTCCAATAGCAGGAAAATCATGGAATTATTTGGGATGGAAAGGACTTAAACTCATCCAGTTGCCATAGCAGGGACGCCTCCCACCAGAGCTGTCCCTCCCCAGCTTTCCTTTGGGAAACCATAGAGGGAATTTTAGCCTTTTTTTGTTGTAAATTCCCTAATTCAGGATGAGAAATAGTGATTTTCAGTGTGGTGGGGATAGGAGGCTGCAGCTTGTGCTGAAATCTTGTGCTTTCCCTGATCAAGCCTGACTGGAAATCAGTGAGTATTTTACTTTTAGCTAATATCAAGCAGTCTAAACAGATTTTAGAGGAGTCAATTTTGATGTGGAGGTAATAGGTGCTCAATTAGTGTTGAATTGCTGAAATAAAAAGCCCTATTCACAATATTTGTCGTTGGTGACTGAGATATCTTTTCAGGTTGGTGCAAACAGCAGTGCTTGGATGGGAAAAGAGACTTTCCAGTGCCTGTGAATGCCATTTAACCAGGGATGGGGGAGTTGGAGGGGGGGGGTGGAGCTTTCAGAAGCCCAGATAATAAAACAGCAAAATAAATTTGTGGGTGGCACAAGACATTTGTTTTCATTTGTTTCAGTTGTTTTCAAAAAATTATAAATTATGTTTTCAAAAAATAATGTTATTATAATAATAATAACATTAATAATAATCCCAGAGACTGCCTCAGAAGTACTTGCTGATGCTCTGGAGGTGAAGGCTGGTAGCAACTCTTTTTTTCCATGGCTGTAAAACCATCTTGTAGTGGGTTTTTTTGCTAAAAAAAAATA
Source organism: Ceyx cyanopectus (assembly GCA_013401355.1). Lineage (NCBI taxonomy): Eukaryota > Metazoa > Chordata > Aves > Coraciiformes > Alcedinidae > Ceyx > Ceyx cyanopectus. The sequence continues at coordinate 17,042 of VYZU01059738.1, forward strand.
TTTCTGTTCCCAAATCCTGCTACAACCAACTTGGAATCCTCCCACTCTTCTGGAAACCTGTCTCTTGTTTGGGTGTGTTCATAGAGATCTCTCTAAATGAAACTAATAAGCAAGAGTCAGTTTTTTTTTATTTTTTTTTAAATTTTCTAATGTAAATTCTGCATTGAAGATGGTATTTTTTTATTTTTAAGTCAACTGAAAATGTGCTGAGTAATATTATTGCTGTTGGGGAAGGCTTCAGGAGCTGTAGAGAAAACTTGTTTGGTTGGCTTGGTCTCAATTTTGATGTTTTATTAGTTGTAGGTAATGGAAAGAAAGTGGAGTTATCCAAATAAAATATATAGTATATATAAAATGTATATTTTATATATCATATATTTATAAATCTATATATACACATATGTATATATTTATAAATAAGTATAAGTATACATGTGTGTAAATATATATTTATAAATATGTATCAATATAAAATGTATAGTGTTTGTCAGTTCCAAATTTACTATTTCAGGCATTATTTAGGAGTATTTAGAAAGAATAAAGTTATTCTCTCTTTAAAAATTAGGTTGGCAACTGTTCCTGGTGAAATCGGTGGAGTTCTGTCAACTCCCTCTTCTCTGTTTGGATGTGGAATGTGAGCATTGGGATTTTATTCTTCCAGCTGATGTAGAAAATGAATATGAAATAATTTGGATTTTGGATCTGATAAAACTTGTGTATCTAAGGAGAAACAGTGGAATATTTGGGGATGAGCAGGCAAATTAACATGGATGTTTCTCCTGCATTTTGGAAACACTCTTGAGGACAAATGCAACAAATATTTCTATTTCTTTGGAGCTGGGCATTTGATTTTCCATGGATTTCTGCAGCCAGAGCGGCACTTTGCTCTGGTCAAACAGAGTTTTTATTGTCCTGCCTTCTCTGCTGCCCTAGGAAGATTAATTCCACCTACAGATGAAGATGGAACAATTCCACTCGCTCATTATCTGCTATATCTAGCAGCATTATTTGATGAATTAACTAAGAAGCAATCAGGGCTTAGATCTGTGCTGTGATTAAATGGAAAGAGGGGGAAAATCCAAGTGAAATAGCTGGGTTTGCATTGGGCTGGAGCTGGAATTTGAGTCTCTGGCTCTATGGGCAGGGGGATGTAAATCAGATTTTATTTACTGCTTGCTGGGGGTGGGGCAAAGCAGTACACAGTGTAATCTGGGGATTAGGGAAAAAAACAAATCTTCCTATCCAGCTGACCTTGAAAAATCTGATTGGATTTGCTGTGTGATCTGGCATCATTTTCCCTAATTATCTCCTGTGCCTTTGCAGTGAGCTGGGGGTGGAACTTGCCTTTTCCATCTTCATCTGGAGTGCAAAAAATGACCAGAAAAGAGAAATCTGAGAGATGTCCTCAGTGTAAGATCAATTTCAGTCAGTCAGCCCTCTTGACTTGCTTCAGTCCAGGAGGCTGATGATAGAAATGAATATGCAGAGTATCTTGGAGTCAGTTTGATTAACTCCTAATAGAAAAAAAAATTATTTTCTGGCTGTTAAGAGAAGAAAAATGAGTCATTTGACTTCAAAATAAATGGGGAAAATGATGATGCACTTGGAGGGCTGCTTGGCAGCCTCTTTCAGGGAAGTTGATGGACCAGGGGAAGTTATATATAAATTAAATATATATATATAAATAAAGAAATGGCTGTAGTTTGGCTGGTCAATAAATGCAGCTACTTGTGATAAACTGATTTTAACACCAATCCCTTCATTGCTTTGGATATTTACTGGAGCTACTTCAGACTGACTGATGGAATGTTCTTTCTGGGACTTGAATATTTAATATTGACTAAATCATAACACAATTATGGGGGTATCTGACATGAATCAAGCTGCTGCAGTCAAATCCTTCAAATTCAGAATTGGGATTTTTTCATCTTGGTGGAAATGGATCTGTGCTTCTCTGATGAGCTGAGCACATTTCAGTTCTCACAGTTGAAACCCAGTGCTAAATGAAGTTATATTACGTTTAATTGTCACTGCATTTGCCTCAGTCATAAAAAAGGATGTATTTTTATGACTTTTGTAATATTTGGTGTCAAATCTTGCTGGAGAACAGCAAACCTGTGATCATTTTGGGGTGTTCTTACTGCCAACACCACGAGATCCCTCCCTTGCAACTTGGATTTTGTGATTTTAATTGGATTTTTGTGATTTTGATTGGATTTATTCCTGCTCTGTGCTAGTGAGGTGGGAAGTTGGGTGGAGTTTATCAGGACAAATTCAGCATCTTCATTCCTGTGGTAGGTGGGTTGTTCCCTGAGAAGAACTGAGGCCCCTGCAGGTGATGGTGGAGCTCAAGTGCTGTGTGTCCATAGCACAAGTGGATTGTATTTTATCCTCTAACCCCCCAATCCACTAAAGCCTTCAATCAAGACTTCATTTAAATCCCCTCATGTTCTGCTACCAAGGAAATGTGCAGTTTCCCATCAGCACACTGCAGTGGAGATATCTAGAATTATAATCCAGAATCAGCTCTGTGTCTCCAGAACAAGGAGACTGAGGTCTGCTGGGTTGGATTTAAATCTCATTTGAATTGCTGCCACTGGCACAAGAGTGATCTCAGATTTTGGAGTATGATTGATGGGCATTGATATTGATATACCTGAAATGGAGATTGCTTTCACACTTGTTCCTAAGCACACACCACTAAAAATGTGTATACACAGGGATAAAAGTCAGCTGCTGGCAATCCTGGCATTGCAAGGTGAATGAAGGTGTCTTCAGAACAGTTTTTACTGCTTGAGCCATATACAGCATCAAAAAAACTCCATGAGTGCTAAGTTAAAAGTTAAAGTGCTTGTAGTGCTCATTTAAGGGGCTGGTATGAATGAATATTTAAAGCCTGAAACAGCCAAACATGATTCACCCCCCTGACCTATAATCAATGACATGCCTTACCCACTGTGCCATGTGAGTTATGCCATATTAAATTAGATGTAAAGTCTATTCTGACTTGGAAGGCTCTTAGATCTTTGTATTCAACTGAGGAAATAACCAACTTTTTTCTCCTTTAACAGAAATTGAAAAATTCCAGAAGGGGGAAGGGAAGGAAGAAGAGAAATACATTGATGTTGTCATCAATAAAAACATGAAGCTGGGACAAAAAGTTTTGATTCCAGTCAAGCAGTTTCCTAAGGTAAGCCCAGCTTCATTACTGACAAATCTAAGTGCTTATTAAAGATATTCCACTAATATTTAAACTAATTAACAAAATTCTGTTGCACTTAAAACTTTTAATACCCTCTAGTGTTGCTCTTCTGCAGCTTGTCCTGGAGAAGCTGTGAATGATGCAGTTGATTCTGGAGGGGCTGGGAGTGTTTTGTTCATTTTTCACCACTGAATTCTTAATCTTAGATTGAGATGGGACATAAGGAAGAAATTCTTCACTGGGAGGGTGGTGAGACATCTGAAAATGAAGCTACAAATAAGTGTTTTTTTGCTAGTGGAATCTATTTGTTTCTGTTTGCCTGTGACTGGCAAGCCAGGGTGCTTCTGCTGCTGAGGCCACAGGTAGGATTAGTGAAATATCCATTAATTTTCTGTGCTCTGTGAGGTCCCTGGACCCCATCAGCCCACTGACCCCTCTCAGCCAGCTCACTAGACCTGACACAGGGTTCACTGCATTGCCTTTAAGTGCTGCATTGCCCTTTCCCTCTCTGCAAACCTCTGACTCCTTGAATAAATGATGAGAGCCTCTGCCCCAGCTCAGATCTGCTCAGCCTGCTGGTGTCAGGTCTGCTGACACTACCTGGCCTGTCAGATCTCTGTGCAGAGCTCATTACCTCTGACAGCCCTGGGAGGGGACAGAGACACTCCACTGAAGCTCAGAGCAGCTGGGCTTCTGTTTGGAAAAGAATCTGATGGACCTCAGATGCAAAAGCAGTTTGTTCACTGCATCCTGCATCTTAAATCTCTGGAAAAAAACCTGAGTTTTGGTCTGTGCTTGCTGTGCAAACAGCTGGAGCTGGTGCCCAGGAGCTCCTAGCTGCTTCTGCAGTGCTGTGGATTTAAATCCTGTAGCTGGGACCATTTCTCTGGTGCAAAAATGGCAGTTTTTGAACACGAGGTGAACAGGCCTGATGCCAGAGGTACTTAGCCTAAATATATTTTGTCTGGAGCTTGATAGAAGGTGACAGAACAACCAAAACAGCCTGAATTTTGTCAGCGTTGTGAAGGAGATGTTGAGTCCCCAGAGTTATGTCCAGGTTCTGCTTGAGGCTGGCTGTGCATTTTGGATTGATTTTCTCATTTGTGTTATTTACCAGACTCCTGTACACTGCTTAAAAAAAACCCACCTTGAGTTAATGTCTTGATCCAGGGAGTCTTGGTGAGAATCCTGAGGAAACCCTTCTGCAGGTTGCAGGTCCAGACAAGTCTCTTCACAATCCTGGTGGGAATTTTTCAGCTTGGTCCAGCTTGAGAGGCTCCTCTGAGGAGTGGAAATGAACAGGAGCTATTTAGGTGAGGCTCAAACAAGCTGCCTGAAAGCCTTCTGTAACTGGAGCAAGGATTAGAGGGGGATTTGAAACAAGCCTGTGGGAAAAGGGCCAACTTCTGGAGCCAGGATGCAGTGGAAATCAAGATCTCCATAGGTGGGTGCTGAGTGCCTGAGCTGCCCTCTGTGGCAGGAGATCTGAGGCACTTCTGAGGGGGTTTCATTCACCTTGCAGCCTGACCAAGCTCCAGTGTGGAACTGTGAGCTCAGTCTCAAACATGAGTTTTGCTTTGACAAAGCAAAAAAAAAAAAAAAGAGGAAAAAAAAATAGCTTGCAGGGATAAATGGAATAATGATGGTTTTCCATGAGGCATCTAAACTGTGGGAACAATTATTGTTTAGTGACAGGCTAATAATATTTACCATTTTATGGAAACCCTGTGCTGTTGCAATGGGTCAAAAATTGAGTTTTTTTCATTCACCCCTCACTAAGGGATGCTCTGAATTATAATTTAACTAAAGTTTTTTTTTTTCTCCTGACCCCTCCCCAGAGGAATCTTTGCAGGGAACTCACATGCCAAGGAAACCTGCCATGGTTTAATGCCAGTGGCTGGTGTGGAGCTCTGCAGGAAGGCATTTGGTCAAGCTTTTAGACTCCCACTAAGTCTTTTAAGCTGGATCAGCCATTCTCAGCAGCCTTGGGGATAAACAAGGATTACTTTTTCTATTGTATCCCCCTATCTGTAATATATACATCAAAAAATGCTTCACCATGGCCATTCATTCCTCTGGTTTTTTGGCTGAAATTCATCCAGGAGGTCAGATGCTCAGGAGAAGAACCTCTTGTGTCAGTCCTGGTGGCTCTGTTTGCTCCACAGCTGTTTGCAGGGCAGGGTTTCCAGCAGTGATCTGGGGAGGAAAGAAATCTCTAGGTAACTGAAGCAATATTTTGCTGTGGGGATTCTGAAGAGATGGGAATTAAGCAGGGATGTCCCTAATCTCCATTGTACTAGATCTGCAAAAATACTTCTTAACATGAGGCTTTGTGAATATCTTGAGAGGAAACAGGTTTCAAGCTAAATCTTATTTTGATTTTTTTCCTATCTATTGGGATAGATTTGATTTTTGAATATCACCAGATGGAGTGATGTGAGACTGAAATTCTCATTACTGGAGTGTTTTGAACTGTATTTCACATCTCCTCCAAATGTTTATTCCCAGACCTGCTCATAGATCTGAATCTTAACACTGTTATTAAATGTAGTAATAATCATTTAATAACAGAAGAAATCATGTCTTACTGTGTTGGATTTATACCTTTTTATTGTACCTTTTTGTCCTTGATTACTGGGATGAAGTGCATAAATACCAATAGTAATCTAGTGGCTGATATATTAAAATCTCCAATATTTCAACATACACCTTTGATCAGGTATCTCCAATTCAATGTTAAACCTGTAGTTTGGGTGAAACCCAGCACCTCTTGAAAATAATCTTATTTTTTACTGAAGAAATTGATTGAATATCATGATTTTGATTTAGGGAATCTGCCTGGCAGTGCTGGGTTCACGTTGGGCTTGATCTGAAAGGTGTTTTCCAACTGAGCTGCTGAATGCTCACAGCTTTTCTCCTGGCTCTGACCAGGAGCCAAGTCCTCTGGAGCTGATGAGAACTCTCCTGAGGCCAGTTTTGTGTCCTTGCTGTGACAATAACCAGATCCTCCCTTTGTTTGCCTTTATACATTGATTTTTTTCTGCTGCCTCTTTAGCCTGCCCTCCCTCTGAAGCAGCTTCTGGGCTGAACAAGCACCTGAATATGCTTGGCCTTGTTCCTTTGTGCTTAATCTAACAAGCTGCTTGTGTTTGTTTTTATTCTTCCAGTTCAACTTTGTGGGGAAACTCCTGGGCCCACGTGGGAATTCCCTGAAGCGTTTACAGGAAGAAACTCTGACCAAAATGTCTATTCTGGGGAAAGGCTCCATGAGGGACAAGACAAAGGTAAGGAAACCTCAGTGCAGTGCTGCATACCTGCATTGTAGAACTTGCTGAGGATGTTTTCTCTGTGTCCTGCTCTGGGCTCCCCAGTTTGAGAGACTGGGATCTACTGGAAAGTCCAACAGAGGCTGAAGGTGATGAAGGGACTGTAATATCTATGAAGAAAGGCAGAAAACTGGCAAGGGCCAGGCTCTTTTCAGTGGTGCCCAGTGATAACACAAAGAGAAATGCATCTCAATGTCCTTCTGGGAGTGGGGGGCCCAAAACTGACCCCAGGGCTTGAGGTGCAGCCTCAGTGACAATTACAGGGGGACAATTTCCCTGGTCCACCCTGTTTCTGATACAAGCAGGATGGTGATGCCACCTTGGCCACCCTGCCAGCTCCTCAGTGATGCTGAGCACAGGTTCTGGTGTGAACTGGTTGTTGGAGCAGGTCATCAGGTGTTGCTAAATGCTTGCATGTTAGTGTACCTGCTAAATCACCAGTTTTATAATCAATAATGATTCTTTCCTGAGGAAAAGTGGCAGCTTCATAGACTTTTTTATGCAAGTTTTCTAAGCAGTTAATTATTCTTTTAACTTCAAAGGCTTATGATGTGAAAGGCTGAGAAAATGTAGCAGAGATCACCATGATCTCCTGCAAGCTCTCCAGGGGATTTAGATTAAACCAGGATAGTAGATAGAAAATAAACAAGTCTGACTTCAAATCCATTTTGGGCAACTGCTTCTCTAGCTCTGACTCCTAATTGCCTCCTTAGAATGTCTGCTTTGCCTCCTAATGAGAGCTTTGTATTCAGAAGCACATCCAGGAAAGTGTTTTTCTCTGTTTACTGCTGGAAATGAGCTCTGGAACTGGTCTGGGCTTCTCTTCCCATCTCCTCTGTCAACATCTGGACCCTGTTTGATAGGCACTATCTGAAATCAGTAATTCTCCTAACATGCTTTTCCAAGCTCAGCTCTTCCTTCAGCCCTGGCTTAGTGCACAGACACCCTCTAGACTGCTCAGGCTTTCCAGCCAGTGAGAAAGTAAATGGCCTCATCTCAGAATTTCTTTATTCCACCACAAGATTGCTTTTCTATTGTCAAACTGAAGAAATAACACTTTTCTACCCCAATTGGCTATTCATGTGTTACCAATAGTTCAAGACTGGAATGAGCTTTTCAACAACTTGAGTGTTCTGAATGGTTGATAAAAATCTGCCAGAAGCCAAATGTAAGGTAACATCCAAAATAGATATCAGGTTCCAAAGAGGAATTCAGGACATAAATCAGAGGTGATGCAGTGAAGATGAATCCAGACACTACTAGGAGCATATTTTGATAAATACTGCTACTCAGCTTTGGTTTTAAAGCAGGATCTTGACAGCCTGACAAGTAGGACTAAAGCAGAGTGCTCTCTGGGTCCCACAGAATGGGGGGCAGATCCAGTCCCTGTCTGCAGCTGCCTGTGGTGCTGTGCAGCTCTGCTAGCTCTTGCCTTTGTTCTGGTAAATATCCCCAGATACTGACAGACATTGGTCACAGCCCCAGTGCCCTCAGCCTTTCTCCACAGGAGATGCTCCAGCCCCTTCATCATCCTCACAGCCTCCCTGGGACTCTCCCTGGCATCTCCTGTCTCTCTGCAACTGGGGAGCCCAGCCCTGGACACAGGATTGCAGATGTGATACCAGGGCAGAGACCCTCCCTCCAGCTGCTGGGCTCAGTGTTCAGACCCCTCAGGATGCCCCTGTAATAGAATTTAAAGTGAACTCTGCAAGTGAAGCAAGAAAAAAAAATTCATTTACAAGCTTGCTTATGGAATGATCCTCAGATATTCCAGGGCAGGAGGTTCTCTTGTTAAAACTGCTGATTGAAATGGATTTTCCCCAGACATTGCACATGATACTCTGATTTTTCTATGGCTTATTGCAAATAGATTGATCCACAAGCACCTCTGCACATCTAGCTGCATGGTGGGGTTTTTGCCTGGAACAAAAGGGTCAGGGAATATCCTGATAATATCAATATCCTAAAAACAAAGTGTGTGAGGAGCTGTACTGATGAAAACATGTAGCTTCCAGTGCTAGCTGCTGCTTCATATGCCCTAAATATTTAGTTTAAGCAGAGTTATTGCAGTGAGGAACAGCTCCTGGTTAAATATTTAATAAAAAGCTGTAATGTTTATTCCTCCTGTTTGAGATCTGTGATGTGTATTGACAAGATAATGGCTTTGCTGACAAAACCTGATCCTGCTGCTTCTGGCCTCTGAAAAGACTTGCTGTGGATGATTGAAAACCTAACTGGAGTTGATTTTTTTTTAACACCCATCATGGAGTGTGATACCAAAAATGTTATTTATGAGAAACAGAAATGGATTGTCACTTAGAAAGCTGAACCCATAATTAAGGGGGGTGTGTGGTGGGGGGGGAATTTCAACTGTCATCAAAACTCTAATTGCAGTAATCCAAAGGATGAAGAATTTACCTGGTGCTTACTCAATACAATAAGCAGCAGGGATTTGTTTCTTAGAGCAGAACTCATAGGAATATAATATAAAGTTAGCTGGTAATAGAAGGAAATTCCTTTTAATGGTGGTTTAGTCTTGGAAGACTAAAGGTCAGACCTTGCAACATGATTTTCATGAAGAGCATCAGGAACAGGGTGTCATTTTATACTTACTAGTTGTTGACATCTGAATAACCAGTGTCCTCAAGCACCTGAAACACTTGAGTTGTAACACGTTTAAAACAAGAAGGTGGAAAAAAACCAAATCTTTTTCTTCTCTCCTAGGAGGAAGAGTTGAGGAAAAGTGGTGAGGCAAAATATTTCCACCTGAATGATGACCTGCATGTCCTCATTGAAGTGTTTGCTCCACCAGCAGAAGCATATGCCAGAATGGGACATGCACTGGAAGAAATAAAGAAGTTTCTCATCCCTGTTAGTATTTTAATTTATTATAATATTTTAATTTATTTTTTATTAAGAAGAATTCTGATAGTGAGAAGTTTTGTCTCCTGGTGTGAAAAAGCCACTAATTTAGATGCACTTTAAGACTTTTAAAAGCCAAATAAATGAGCTGAGCATCATGTTGCTGTGTCATAAATAAGCAGCACATTAAGTATCTTTAGGTTTTATATGGCTTTTGTCTTCATGCATCTGAAGAGAGGTAAATAAGTATATTAAAGAGGTGAATAAGTCTATTACAATAACATCCTAAGTGATTAGGCAGGGGATGCTCCAGAGTCTGCAGGAGTGCTGGGCACACAATGCCAAAGGTTATTTTATTTACATGATGTAGGATTCTATTCTGGGAAGAGCTGAGAGAATTAAGCCCTTGGCTACTCCTGAGCAAACAGCAGCTTTTGTTTTTCAGATGCTCAGTCTGAGCAGGGCTTTTTGCACCCCTGCAAGTGAGGCTGTGGCTACTCCCCCTGCCCAGCTCTCCTCATC
>VYZU01059739.1:13384-95658 GCA_013401355.1 Ceyx cyanopectus
ATCAGTTCAGTAACATACCTTTGAATAAGAAGAGGAAAGTTCTTGGATCTCTAAGGCTCCTATACTGCCATTTATTTTCCATCAGTTGTACATATGTGTGTAGATCCTGGCTCTATGTGTGTGTAAATGTGTCTCAAAGAGATTAAAGTGAAGTGTGAATCTCTAAAGACCCCCAGGTTTAGAAGGGGCAAATGCCTGGTGGTGGGGTTTTGAGTGACCCTTGGGATCTATCATGTGGCACCCTTCAGGATGTCTATTTCCAGTTATTTCTGATCACCATGTTTCATAGATCTCATGTTCTTTCATGCTTTGCCTAAAGGGAAAGGTTTTTTGACTATTAGGTCATCAGGTATAACTGCTTTTCTTCTCCAGAGTCCTCTTTTCCAGAAAGATACTTCAATCAAAATTGAAGCAGAGGTCCTAAAGGATGAGGAACTGTTGATAAGCTCACAGCCAAAGCCACTGTGACCCAGCACTGTGTCACACCATAACAAGAAAAAAATGGCAACTTTCTTCTGCAGTTATTCTGTGTAGCATCAGAAATTTCCTGACAGAGTAAATGGCAAAGTTTTTCCTCTGCCTTTCCTGTGCTTGTATTCACACGAATATTACTGTACCACTAGATAGCATGGCAACAAAACTCCAACAACAGTAATTCAGCAAAAAAAAAGTCCACTTAGAGGTATGGTTTTACCAAACACAGCTCTGAGATAGCAAAGACCTTTTACCACCAAGAGAACATGATATTCCCAAACAGTTAATTTTTTGCTCTGCCTTTTAACTTCACAGCAATACCACTTTACCCTATGAATGCTTTAATGTTCAAACACTGAGAAGAATTTTGTGGTGATGCCTCAGGATGTGGGAGGTATTCAGTAGGTGTATTCCTCCCTCTGTGTTGCAGAATCAAAGTAATAACTACGTAAACTTGTTTTCATGAGAATTTTCTTGCCCCTCTGTTGACTTTGGAGGTTGGAGTAGCTGGACATGTTGTGGTTGGGGACAATACTGGAAATCAAATTTCTTTTACTTCTTGTTGGTTGCCCTGCTTGGCTGCACTGTCACTCAGTGAGCTGGCTTTGTGTGGACTGAAGGTCCTGGGAGCACTGCCTGTCTTCCTGGAGTGGGTATGATTCAGGGACAGCACTGAGACCCAACAAGACATCACTGTCCATACATTCTTACCCAAACTCCCCCTTTCCTCCCACCAATGTACCGCTTTCCACTGCAAGATAACCTGTGTGTGTAGCCTGGCTTGTTTTTGAACTAAAAGCTGACCAATTAGGAGGTGTTATTTTCAATAAACCTGCTTTGCTGACCCAGAAACAAACAAAAAACATTTCATTTATGAGCTCTGGGTTTGCCTTTGTCCTGCAGGTGGTTGCTAGTGCTGCCTGGTGATCTATTACCTTTGAATCATTCTTTCCACAGTGGTGTCACTGTGGCACCATCCATTGTATCAGATGGGGCTTTTCCTTGGTGAAGGTGCACATTGTAATTCCTCCATAAAATCATAGAATGGTAGGGGTGGGAAGGGACTTCTGGAGATCATTGAGTCCAACTCCCCTGCCAGAGCAGGATCACCCAGGGCAGGCCACACAGGAACAGATCCAGACAGGTCTTGAAAGTCTCCAGAGAAGGAAACTCCACAAACTCCCTGGGCAGCCTGTTCCAGTGCTCTGTCACCCTCACAGTAAAGAAGTTTCTCCTCATGATGTTTTTCCTCTTTTTTTTTCCATTACATACTGTTAGTCTTGGACAATGGAAGGTTTTGTGCAGAGGTTAATTTTGGGGAATGGATGGATAGACAGTAGAAACTATGTGAGCAGCAATAGATATGGTCCTTATACCTGACTAGGGGTAAGTTTTCAAGCTCTTTTCAGTGCCCTTAGGGCACTAATAGACCTTAACAGCCCAGACCAGCTTCACCTGGGTCTCACCACCCCTCCCTGCTAATGGGCCAGGAGCCCTATTTAAGCACAGATGTTGGAAACGTGTTGTGGGTGTGCTTGTTTTTGATATGGTCTTTTAGGCTTTCTAGTTCTGTCTCCTGCTGCTTGTGAAGGGATCTAAGAATGTCCCCTGGATCTGATCAATTAGCTTGCCTGGTTGGAGATTGTTACTGGACCATGTTTGTGCCTTATGGGATAGCATCCTAGTTGGTGAGTGCACTGCTTCCACTGTGGTCATCCTGGCTTCTGCTTTTTTCCTCATATGAAGTAATTCTACTCTTGCTGTTTTCTGACATTTGTACAGGTCTTGGAATACTCATTTGAAACTTTGGAAAGGAATTACCTTGAGTGATGTTTGGTTATCAAATTTCAATGTATCTTGTTAAAAAAAAAAAATGTGAGCTGGGCTAATAAAGTTATATTTAATCTGGTGGTGACTGTGAGGAGCAGGGAGTTGGACAATCTTTATGGGCCTCTTCCAACTTGATCTATTCTATGGCTTGAAAAGCCCAGGACATTTCCTCCTGGCTCTATGGAGGCAATGCTCTTATAAGAACAAGGTATTTCCATGAAAAAAAAAGATCTGTGTATGGAAAGCCACATTTGCTGATCCTGGTCTAATCCTAGTCATCATTTTAGAAAGACAGAGACATTTGCAGCCAGTAAAGTCTGAGCAAGTGATGTCTTGTGATGAGTTGGCAGGACTTTTGCATGGTCTTTTCACAGCTTTGGCTGTCTGCAAATGGGTTGGCTGTGCCACTGAAGACCTGGTGTGAGCTCTGACTGTGGGTGGAGCAGTCTAGTAGTACAAGAGAAGGTACACAGTTGTTTTCCCAGGACTAGAGTGTTCAGAACATTTCATACTCTGCACACATCCCCCTACAGCATCTGCATTGTAGCCTTTTCAGCTGGAGAGCTCCTGAGGTTTTTTTCTTCACTACCTGCTTGCCCATTTGGCTTGCAGGAGAACCTTCAAATATCTGGGGATGCCATGTCTGTGTTCCATTGGACTGCTTGGCCAGCAGGATCAAAGGTTACTGGGAGGAGAGGTTCATCAAGTTATGCATATGCATAAGTATATGCACAGAAGGTGCAATTACATTAATCTCATTACCTTAAAGTAAGATGTAAGTAGTATGAGATATAGTAGGATTATATGAAACATGGCATTTCCCTCACTTAGCAAGTTAGCAAATTGTGTTTGTTTGGACAATTGGTGATTCACTGTTAACTGCACATACACATATGTACACAGAGGGAAAATTACCAGCAGAAAAAAGGGGACAAAAGAAACCCACCTTAAAAATACAGTAGTAAATTGGGTATATTTTCAAAGTGTGGGTGTGCTCATAATAAAACATACACACAAGTGTACTGAGAAGTGGGCATAATTTAAGGTATGTTACTTAAAGCAATTAAAATAATTTTTATTCTCCTTGTAGAATAGAACATAATATTCAAGATTTGTGGTGATATTACATTTTTAATCCTACCTAGTGGAGGTAGGATTTTTAATCCTGGCTCTAGTGGACAGTAGACCCATCCACAATGTTTTCTTTCAAAAGAAAAGGAATGCATTTTAAATGTCCAAAACAACCATCTAGACACAGCCAAGTCGATTTGTCCTAAGCATCCCTTATGGATGATTACAGTCTAAATTGATTTGTCCTAAGCATGCCTTATGGATGATTATAGACTACGTTTGGCTCTGCTCCTTGTTTCACATAGAACAAGCTGCTGTGGCCACTCCTCTGACATATTCACTGTTGTAGTGGTCTCAACGTGGTTACAGAACTTCCCACTGTTCCAGAGATGATGTGTGGATGTTATATTAGGACAAGATGCTGTTGCCAGTTCTCAAGTTTTGCCTCATACCAAGGCTATTTTTGGTGAATTGCTCTGCAGAGGATTCCTCCTCAGTGTTCAATGGGCTTTGATGCTGCAGGACTTAGGTGTCAGCTGAAATCTGCAATAGTGTCTGGTGTCATTGTAAATGGCCACAGTTAAGTTGTAGATGGAAAAAAATTAGCTACTTAAATTCATTGTGACTTGTACAATACTTGGTAGGTATGAAAGTAATTCATAAATGGGTGGCTTTTTTGTTCTGAATTTTATTTAGGGAACCATTTCCTTTCTTTGAAGTTTAAGTACTGAAAAGGCTAAGTATTTGTGTACAGCTGAGTTCGTAGTAGACATTTCTGAAAGCAGCTATGAATATATTTACCTCTCCAAAGTTGAATAAACCTCTGGTAAGTGCAAAATATTGCCAAGTCTGTTTTGCATTCTCTCAGATAATGTTTTGATGTCTGGTTTCAGCCTTATGCTACCACAGAGTTGGCAAGACACGGGCAAAGTGTTTTTTTCCCAGCTCCCAGCTGTATCATAAACTCCATCAGCTTATGAACAGCATTTATTCCAGTGGCATTCTCTAATGCACCAAGTAAAAAGATGCCTAAAAGAGAGCTGCATCTTTCAAAGATCAATTTAGTACAAATAGTTTCTATTAGAAGTTCTACTCTACAGGGGAAGATAATTTTAAAAGGCTAACTGACCACAAATTGCAATTGTTCTTATATAAAAGCTGCTTTGAACTGTGCATGGCAATCTGACTCCCTGCTTGGGACTGCTGGAATTGAGAGATGATCCAGTGATACTCCCCAGGGAACCTTTCTTGGCATGTCCTGTGCTCCACCCCCTCCAAACCCAGCCTTCCCAGAGGAGAGGAAGAAATCACATGGGGACATCTACAACACATAGCTTGGAGCTGTCCTACAACCTCATTGAACTTTATATAGGAGGTGAAGCAGCCTCTGTGCAAAAGATGGCAAGGAGCATCCCCAGGTCCAGGGATGAGGGACGACAGTCCCTTTCCTGCCTCCATCTTCTCCCTGTATCTATACAGATAAGTCTATATCTGGTATTGCAAGCCACAGACATTCGAAGAGCTCCAGGACTCTGGAGTACAGAGCACCTCCGGGAAGCTTGAAGGTTGCAAGAAATAGAAATGTTTGAAATGGAATATTTGCTTAGGGCTGGAAGGGGTCTCCAAAGGGCATCTAGTGCAGCCCCCTGCAGGGAGCAGGGACACCCTCAACTAGCCCAGGCTGCTCAGAGCCTTGGCCAACCTCACCTGGAATAGCTCCAGGGATGGGGCCTCAACCACCTCCCTGGGGAGCCTGTTCCACTGATCCACCACCCTCAAGGGAAACAACTTCTTCCTGAGATCCAGTCTCAATCTCCTCTGCTCTCATTTCAACCCATTCCCCCTCATCCTTTCACTGCAGGCCCTTGGAAACAGCCCCTCTGCAGCCTTCCTGCAGCCCCTTCAGGCACTGGCAGGTGCTCTAAGGTCTCCCCAGAGCCTTCTCTTCTCCAGGCTGAACAACCCCAGCTCCTTCAGCCTGTCCCCACAGCAGAGCTGTTCCAGCCTCTGAGCATCTCTGTGGCCTCCTCTGGCCCTGCTCCAGCAGCTCCATGTCTCTCCTGTGCTGAGGGCTCCAGAACTGGATGCAGGGCTCCAGGTGAGGTCTGAGCAGAGCAGAGGGGCAGAATCCCCTCTCTCCAGCTGCTGGCCACACTTCTCTTGCTGCAGCCCAGGATGCCATTGGCCTTCTTGGCTTCCAGTGCACACTGCTGGTCCATGTCCATCTTCTCATCCACCAACACCCCCAAGTCCTTTTCTGCAGAGGTGCTTTCCAGCCCCTCATCCCCCAGCCTGGATTGATAGTGGGGATTGTTCTGACCCAGGTGTAGTACTTTGCATTTAGTCTTGTTGAACCTCATGAGCTTCACCTGGGCCCACCTCTCCAGCCTATCCAGGTCTCTCTGGATAAGGAAGTATTGAAAACAACTGGAGACTGTTCAGCCAAGGACAAAGTAATTGGGGGATGCCCTGGAGGCCAACACTCCTTAAAGGAGACTAGGCATGGTCAACCTGCAAAAGCTTCTTCAGGAGAATTTTGTCTTCATATACCTCTTAAACTGAGGTATAATTTGTACCCTCTGAGAGTCACTTATCCCAGTTGAACTGTAGTTTTGTATTGAACATGGAAGTTTTAGCAGATTCTACGATTTGAATGAAGGTGCTTCTCAAGGGTTAAAATCCTGATGTGGAGAAGAAAGACTGTTGGGTCTCATGGGTTGTGTTCAGGCCCCAAATCAACTCATTTGCCTGCTGTCCTTTCTTAACCTGGACTTCCAGAAGGAGCCATAATAGGCAAGTGTCTTCATCTTGGAGCTGTGCAGTTCAGAAAGAGACTACCAACACTCAGCAGATGTGCCACAACCTTTTCAGCAAGAAGCCAGGTAAGGAATAAATTACCTTGATGGGGTGAGCAGAGCTATCAGCAAATCCCATGCAAGAGCCATTCTTTATTCCTAATTCATGTGACTTGACTTCTGGGAAGCAAATTACTGGTCTGTGCTGGTATGCAATCACCTTTTAATCAAGTAATCCAGGCTTATTTTGTTACTTAAAAGTTCAAGCCTGGCAATGAATTATAATGATTCACTGAGAGCACTTTTCAGGTAAAGGTCTCAAGTAACATCCTTAAAATGTCACTAACTCTCATGAGATAAGAATTAATGACTGGCTATACAGATGGGTACATTTTGACAATTTCATGTAGGCCATGATGCTTTGCCCTCAGTGGGAATGCAGAGTGGATGGTGCTTGGTTGCCCACATAGTTCACCTGCTAGCCATCTTCTTTAGCCACTGGGCTCTTCTGCTTGGAACCACTAAGTGCTGTGGTCGAGGTGTCCTGCAGGCTACTGGATGTTTTGCATAACAGACAGGTTCTGGCTACAAGGCAGCCTACCTTTTGTTTGCTTCCTTCTTCAGATTGCTTTTTACCTGGTGTTTATCTAATACCTAGGAGGTTATAACAACCTAGGCAGTGAGCAGAATAAAATAATAGCTTTAATTCAGGTTTTTTTTGTGTGTCTCTGTGTTTTCCAGTATCTGTAAAACATTATTGCTGAAGTATTAAAATACAGCAGATGTAGGACAAGCATTTCTACAGGCTGAAAGCCACGCTTCTGTAACCATCTTTTCCTCCTGGGGAATGCTAAAACTTCCTTCTGTGTTTTATAAAGGCTGTAACCCTTGTGTGAGCTGTTTTAAGAGTGAGCTGTGTTTTCTGTCAAGACATTTATCGGGGAAAACCCATGTTGCAGACTATCAGCCTGCTGAAGATGTCTCTGCTGTCCTGCAGTCATCATATCTCTTGGAGGCTGTGAGCTGAGCATTGGCTCTCATGTACTTTTGGAATGTTGGTTTTGGTTTTGGTAGGCATGTTTGCTAAGTACATCTCACATGACTTCTGGAGAATTAGCATGTATGGGTCATCTCCTCGTGTTCTTTGTACCATGTTCACCATCTGATTTCTTAGGACGTTAAGCAACTCAACTAGTTATTGTATTTGTGCACAGGAATGTTTGAGAGGAGCTTTATTTCTCAAGGTGAAAATGTTAATTAAATACGTATATTCCTATCTAGAAAAAGTAAATAATATTTCCCAAGCACGTTTAATATTTCTGAAGCAGACAACTGTTGGAGGATTCTCCTTTCCTTATCTTTTCCTAGGTACAATGAGATGTGCTCTCTTTAGGCACTGTTCTCTTAATTACAGATTGAGTCATCCATTCAGGGAATAGAAACCATGTTCCCTCGCTGAGTCACACTGACCAAATACAGAGCATCAAAAAATGCAGAGTAGCCTCTGCTTCAAAGGGCTGTTGGAAATGGAACGTTACTTAACTATTACAAACATGTGTTGAGCAATTCTGACAAATCTGTAAAATTCATGTCTGTCTTGATCATAGGGAAAAAAAATAGTTCCAAGAACAGATGAACTAATGTAACCTGATTTCCTATAAATTTCTGTTTTATTAAACAAATATGTAGAAATTCTTTGACTTAAATACATTTAATTATCCTATTCTTTGAGGTTTGAAGAAGATGAGAAGTTCAGTGGAAATTTTTTTTTCATTACTAAATATGTCTATCTCTCTGAGGGCACTTTCTAATACCTAACAAGACTATTTCTTCTCAGAAACTAGGCTAAAAAGGCTTTTTATTTTGGTAACTACTAGTCACTGAACAAGAAATGGTGCCTGAAGGGTTAGTAGTAACAGAGAGGGAGGTGCTGCTGGAGGAGAAACTTATGAAGAACCCATAATGTCTAATGTGTTGAAAGACAAAGCAATTAAGGAAGTCAGACAGTGATATGCTTGCATATGAAATAAACTTTATGTCTCCTGTAAGTCTCTTTAGAAATCCATTACTTGATAAAGCAGCAGTTTTATTCAGGGTTAAATGCAACCAGGCAGCTTGCAGAGTGGCTTCTTGTTTGAATAACTAGACTGATTTGTCTGGTTATGGAACAGCCAAATGCATGCTGAGGTGCCTGACTCCAGGCATCCATCACTGTTTGGGTGCTTTTGGTTTTATTTTACACAACTGCTATAAACAGCTCCTGAATAACTTCTGAATTTGAGCCCTGCCTAAGTGGTAGGACAGGTCCAAAGCTACACAGTACTAGTTCTGTTCACAAACAACACTCTCCATGAGCGACTGAACTCATCTCTGGGCAAAAGTACAGACCAGGAAGACTGAGGGGAGCAAAGCATCATAAGCCTCTTTCTTCTGAGAGGGAGTTAACATTCATCTTACAACTCTAACCAGAACACTGCAGATATGGTAATTTGACCAGAGCTGTTTAGTTTCTGATAACTGGCTTGACAGGGACTCTTTGAACCAACCTGCATGAGACTGGACAAGAACCCTGCATGAAGTTTGGAGGAAGGGCTGGATATCACTAGAGCTATTTCATTTGAAGAAGAACAGTTTAGCCTCACAAATTTATAGGTCATAAAACAAGCAATGAGTGGAACAAGGCTGAGCTGTGTACCACACACGAGCTGCTGCAGGCATGAAGCTATGAGGTGTCTGTCAGACACTGAAGGGGTTATTGCTTGAGTAAAGCTCTCAGCAGAACTAGCTGCAATGCCATGTACTCAGGATATGATATGCCTGTAAGATTTGTTTCTGATAAAATAGTATGAATAACCTGATCTCTCTGAATGTGCAAAAATTATGAAGCTTGGACCCATCTGGAATGAACTATTTTCAGATTGCTTCTAAAATTGCATTTAAATTCGGGGAAATCTATATTCTCCACAACCAGTTTTCTTTTTGTTTCTCATCCCAAAGCTTTCAATTTCTGTGTTTCCAAACATAGCAATTTAAAACTACATGAAAAAAGTCAGGCCATTCACCACTGTGGTGGTGTTGAACAAGACACACTTGGCCACCAGCCACGCTGCATTTAGCCTAGCAAGGCTCCTGCTAATTACATAAGGGCTTAAAGGAGATAGCAGCTCTGATAAATAAGTAAATAAAAATCCCAGCTCTCTAACGAGTGCAAACTGTTTCCCTGTTTCTCCAGTGAAACAGGATTCTAAAGCTCCCCTGTGATGCTAGAGAGGCTCCAGCAGCTCTGCATGTCCAGCATCATCCCAGCAGCTGTCAGCTTCATGCCTGGGAACAGCCCCACACACCAGCATTGAGCAGAAGGGTTCCTTGGCTGCCTGTGCAGACCTGCACAGCTATTTGAGTGTGTGCTGGGCGAATACCAGCAGTACCACCCAGACTTCAGTCATTAGCCTAAGGTCATTAGTACATTTCTGTGCATGGGAGTGGCTGCGTTTTACGTATCACTGCGGCTGGTCTGGGTGTGTATATATTTGTTTGTGTGCTTGCCCTGTAATGATCCAACATATCTTGCATGTATATTTTAAAACATGCTATGAAGTGAGGGGTAGATACCATTATCTAAAGGAAAGTGAAGCACGGGGTCAGAGGTTATGCCCTTTGCTGAGGGAAACAGAGAAAGGCATTGACAGAGATGCGACTGGGACACCAAATTTCTGACACAAAACTCCCTACTAATCCACATTACTTTTTGCCTTTTCTGTGTAGGAAGCATTCTGAATTGTATATTGCCTAACACGCAGTCATGCTGTCGTGCTTCTGTGTGGCAACACAGAGAAAAAATAGTCTATTTTTTACTTGAGGACCTTCACCTTGCTAGCACTGACAGCAAGACACAGGTCTGGCAACAACTTACAGCAGCTAAAGCCTGCATGGCAAATAACATCTACCAGGAGCACTCGTGTGCATCCTTTAGCAAATGTTTGATGGAGTGACTGGCCAAGTCCAGCTGCATTCATATCCAGTGACCAAAGCAGGTGGTCACGGACCCAATTACCACCTGGAATGCTAAATCAGAGTCCTGCAGATGACCTGATCTGACAATTAGTCCAGCCCTCTGCTTTGCTGTGTGTTTGTTTACAACGATCACTCTTTCTTGAAATTATTAGTTTCTGATAGTATGGCAGAGCAGGTTGTTTGGCAAATGTCAGGTTTTAGAATTTTTTTTTCCTTCAGAATAGCTTTCGTTCCCAGAATTTTAAAGTAGAACAAAAACGTAGGAAGAATAATTTTTGGGAGTGATGCATTTTGGCAATAAGATGTTTTGTTTAGGAACAATATTAAAAAATCTAGAAATAAAAATAATTCATCTTGTGAACAGACTAGAAAGAATATTATGGGGAGAGGGTATTGTTTGGTGTGGGTTTGGGGTTTTTTTTCTGGAAAAAAAAAATGAAATATGCATTACCAGTATAGCCTGCCTGTGCTTCTCACAAAAAGCTAAAATTTACATAACACCCACCCCCAAAGTAGACTAGATGCTCAGAGAATCAACCAAATAAATCACTTTACAAGAGACAAACACTTTCCTTTGGTCTTTTTTTAGACTGCAAACTCCTTAGGGCAGGGATAGTCTTTATTTTATATCATCTCTTGTGCCAACCAACTGTTGAAATTTAAGAAAAAATGGTTTCCACCAAACTTTATTTCTATCATAAAAATCAGTTTGTACCCTCGTGTTGACACCTCTGTGTAAGGCAGGAACTGAACAGGTATTAATTCCAAGTGGAGTTATTGAGACAATATGGTGTAGACTGCAGAATTTGCTTATTAAAATAACATTATGGTTTTTATTAATTTTTCAGATCTCTTAATCACATTCTCACATCTCATTGTAGATTGTGAACTGCAAGCCACATATGAAATTAAAGGAGTCAAAGAACCTAGATGTATTTTGTTACATATTACATAACTTCAACACTTTAGGTTGTGTAGTCATTGATCATAGTTCTGTTACAGAAAAAGAAATATGAAAATTATTTCCCTTTTTTTTTTTTTTTTTTAATAAGCTCAGGACAATCAAGCTTGAAACAAACTCTGTTCCTTCTCCTTCCCTCTCTGCCTTCTCCCCTAAAATCAGTTACAAACATAATTCTTAAGGCTATAATCTGTTGAGTTTGATCTCTTTAGTGGTACCAGCAGACATGTTGGACCACTGGGCATGCCCAACAGTGCAGAGCAGAAAATGAGAGCAGAAAATGTGCTTTTCTACAGCAAAACAGTGCGTGTCCAGAAGTCTTCAGAGGTAAAATGCTGACATCTTTCTGTCCTTGTCACAGTAAGTTATTTGGGGGAATCTGGTGCTTGGGATGAAGGAAGGTCAGGCAATAAGTTTTAATGGTCCTGAGTATCCTTGTCTTTTGTGAGACATCCAGGGTCTGTGGAAACTGTGTGTGTGCCTATGAGGCTGGGCTCTTCTCTTAGTGCTGTTCCAAACTGCAGTGCCAGTGCTCATTGATGGACTTATGGACAGGTTTGAGATGTTCCTAGAGGAGAACATCCTTAAATAACTTCTCAGCATCTTTTTGCTGCAATTTGTTGGAAAATAAGGTCAAGATCTGGTCCCACAGCTGTGAGCATCAACAGGGCTGTGTTAACTTGGGCAAGCCTGACTGTAGACTGGAGTGCTTAGCACCACTTTCCTTATTTTATTCTTTGTTATGCAGTGTCTTCCTAATATCATACATACAATGTATGAAGCAGAGATTTACATATTCAGCATTGCTAAGACAGTGCTCCACATTAAAGGCCAGATTCCAAAGCCTTTACTCATGGCAAGTAGATCCCTCCTCCATGAGTAATGCCTTGGAGAACAGGAAAGCTCCAAGTGAAATGGAGCCTTACTTAACATGGGATGAAGCTTTAGAGCCTTTCCCCATAACAATAGGGACAAAAATTGTGTCTTCCCTGAAATTCTGGGTTGATCTAGTCCCAGAATATACAGATCCTGGGTAAGTTTGTGACACGTGGAAGTAATTTATATAGCCAACAACCAGAAACATGTGTGTGGCAGCCTGGTATTAGAGCTAAATTAGAGGAACTTGACCCAAATTATTGCCCACCACTAATGAATATCTCAGAGATCTGTCAGTCCCTAGATCTCTGTCACTCCACAAGTATTTTCTGCAGCTGGACAGAGTGTGTCTCCCACACCATGGGCTCAGGGAGAGAGCAGCTCCTGAGCTGACACTGGGCAAAATCCTTCTCTGCTGTTCAAAACCACCTCTGGTGGTGGCAGATGAAAACTGTTGCCTCCCCAGAGGAAGGAGAGATGCTCTATGTACATAAAAGTCTGCAAAGCTGGGGAACAGTACCAAAAGATTTCCACTTTGCTTGCCAGTATTAATTCAGTGCAAAAGTGCATCTCTACTGCATCAAACTAAAAATCTACATTTCCATGACACCTCTGCTTCCTTGTCCCACTCAACCCCAGTGGCTGCTGTGGTGTTAGACCTTCCCTGAGACAATGATTGCACTTGTGTATCTGTATTCAATAGCCCTCAATGAACTTGGAACTCTTTCATCAATTGCTCACATACATCATGACACCCTGCAGTGATGAGCTCCACTGCAAAGCTGGGTACTGAAGGGAAAAAAATCACAGCTTTGGTAAAATAATGTGTGAGCTACGTGGCCTACAGGAGATGTCTGGTGACCTCTACTCTTCTTGAGCAAGTACCAGCTGCAAGTTTCCCAATGTCCTGGCCCTGTCCACTGCAGAACTTGTGCCTGGAGTTGCTATTTGGGTAGGAGGTGGTTATCTGTGTTAGACCCAGATTTATGAAGACACTGCAGTGTTTACTTGTTAAACTGAAATATCTGTGCTGTGTTGAATATGAAGTCTAATCTGCCAGCTTTGAGTAGAGGCATATTGGCAAAACATTGGCAGACAGCTTGCAGGACTTGTTATACTTGTTTTCTGAATAAGACAAGGCTTTCTGTTTCCCAGACTCTCGTGCTGAAAAACTTTATAGGCACTAAAGTAAACAAATGCCTTTCCTAGAGAAATGCGCCTATTAAAAATACTCAGGGTGGATTTGGGGGTTTAAATGGCAAATATATTATTCCACTCTGCTTACCAACGACAGCAAACTAGTTGTCAGCTTTGGACCTGCTTCTAGACACATAGGCAACTACTATGCAGCAAAACCCATCTGAGTTCATTGCCCTCTCTCACACTAGGCTCTGAGTAAGCATAAGGGGAGAGTTGAAGCATCTATACCAGGTGAAACTATGGAATTTTCTGCTCACAGCCTCTGTCCCCCCCACCTGCCCCCTGTATACAAATGAATGGCCTGCCCTCAAGCTTTTACCCTGGTTTTAAACCCTCCTAGAAGATGAAGTATCATATGTTTGTGTTAATGTAGTGGTTAACCAGCCTGTGGTAAGGACTCTTTACTAGGCTTGCCTTGGTTTATACAGCTCTTGTCACCATACCAATAATTAAGAGTGAACAGAGCAGCAATGCAGATGCTCTATCTCATCAACTTTGCCATCTTCCTATTTCAGGGATGAAGATTTGCTTAAGAAGTGAGAGTGTAGCTGTTGCCTGAAACAGCAAACACTCTCCTGGGTATACCAAACCAAAATAATGGTGAAAGGTCAAAATTTTAGGAATATTTAGCATTCCTAAAGCTTGCCTTGGCTGTAAAGCACCGTGAAGTTATTAACTTGTTATTCTTAAAAATTATTTAGCTATTTGTCCTACTTGTTTTCCCTGTTTTACAGAGGGAAGGATGGGCTCAGACAGACTTACAGCTTACAACACTGTGGCTCCTACTTCAATATGTATGTTTTCAGGCCACACAGAAATTTACTTTTTTGCACTCATAAGCTGCACAGGTCTCCCCGAAAGGTTCCCACTTGTCTTTTTGAAACTTTTCATTTGTAATTCTTATTTTCCCTTATTTTTTCTACTTGGCTAAGCCTGGCGTTCACATGTGGTCAGTGTTCTGGTCTTTGATAAACTGCAAATGAAACACAACTTCCTTGGTTTCCTTTCCTGAGGGAAGACCATGCGAGCCCAGGGCTGACTCTGCAGGGGCAGATTTCTGTGTGGGCTTGTTCAAGTAGGTCTGGCTTCTGTTGGCATTTGGGTTCGCTTCAGGGGTGAGATGCAGAGATAAAAGATAAAAACAAAGGTCAGGAGCAGATCTGTGAATGGCAAACACCAGGACTGTGGATCACAGGCCTCCCCTGTTAGCCATAACAACTTCGGTAACCTTGGACCACACTGATGTCCTGATACAGTCTCTTTAAACTTAAAGAAAAAGCCAGGAGTGTTCAGACATATTCCATTGTGCTCCAATTCAAATAAGGTCATGGAGTTGCACTCTCTAAACCTGTCATTATTCCCGAAGCACTAGCAAGGACATCAAGGGCACAATTCAACTGTTTCAAGTCAGACAATCCCAGCTTCTTGCAAGCTCCCAATTTTTTAGCCTCTGAGAGAGAGATTCATGCTGTCACTCTGTCTGTTGGGAGCTGTTCCTGTTAACTGGTTTGAACCAAAGTTCACGGAAGAGCAAAGAGCTCACGAGCCTTGTGAAACCTGGTGGGGTAGGTAGAGAGGTTGCAGCCTCAGCAGCTATCTGGTCTGTCACCATCAGCCCACATGACTGATTAATATGCATACATCTCCATGCTGGCTGCCTCTAATCCAGCTGGTGCTGCAGAGAACAAGACAGTATTGCAGCTAATAGGCAACAAAGGGAGAAAAAATCCTTTGTAGCAAACCAGCCTTCAGTGGTTCCACTGCTGAGAGACCCAGGTATTTATTTGTTTTCCTTCTGCTGCAACCATACAGAAAACAGGCAAGATTGTAAACTACCCTGGTCTACAATTTCCAGAAGACCCTCGTCTTAAATTAATAGATTGGGCAAGACACATAATGAAAAAGCACTTAAACCAGAAAAGCCAAAGTATCAGTTCACATGAGCAAGCACTCCCTGGGTGAGCAAGGGCTAGGCAATGCAGCATAAATGCACAAAGGCAGAAGATTATTGAACTTTACATTGATAAAACTTTGAGGAAGCTTGAGTCATTGGTGATAAATCTCTGCCTTCAGAGGAAATTAGTTTTAAGGGAAAAGAGCTGGTTTAAAATAAATTTCAAGTATCAGATTGCACGTATTTGTGCCGAAGTTGCTTTCCCACTTGCACGGGCTGGGAAAAGAAATTGTGGCCCTCACTTGCCTCTTTGAAAACTGCAGCATCAGTTCTTTTACAGTCAAATAAGCAGTGAAGTCAGGAAGGAAACAGGTCTGGAGAAGTTAATGCTCTTGTGCTGGGTCTCATTTTTTAAATGAATTGGGTCTCCAGTTCTGCAGAAGTGGCTGGGAAAGGAAGTAATGCATAAAATCAAATGATGAGGAGCTTGTATGGGAAATGATGGGAAGCTGCTCACGAAGGTGGGGTTATGGAGAATGTAAAGTAACCTTCCCAGTCTGACCCATTTCAGAAAAAATAATGGCAGGAGACAGGGTGCTTTATCCTCACATGTCCCTGGGCTGTTTTATGGTATGCTTTCTATTATATCAGGATATTGTGTTCTTACTAGTGGTGCAGGATGTAACACACTGGTAGCTGGGGCATCTGATGGAGGTAGGAGTGTGCACACGGAATTGATTAGAGGATCATGTCCTCACAGCAACAAGTGGGGATTTTAAGGTCTGAACTTGGGTTTGGAGAAGAGGAAGCTGAGGAGACAGCTATGTTTTAGTTTCTTCTGGAAGGTTTACTGAAATGCTCAGGGAATTGCTCACCCATCTGAACAGAAAGGGAGTACTGCCATAAAAGCTGCTGGGAGCTCAGGAGTTAAATACCAGGGAATTGAGATCAAACAGATACCCTGAGGTGTGCCAGGGACCACAATAGGAATAGTAAGGAAGAAAAAGCTCAGAGCACTCAGGTGACCCCTCTCAACCCTTTTTTTCTAACCATGTTTTGATAGCACCTAAAATGTGATGTCAGTTCTTGATTATCTGGTTTGTGGATTAACCAACTTTCCCTCTATCTGCTAGTAGCACCCAGTTCCTAAAGATGCAATGCCCAGCACTGGCTCCTGACATGCCTGTCTGTTGGTGTGTGCCACTGGACTGTCTCTGCAAAGCTGCCTGACTCATTTTGGCCCAATTATTTCATTACAGGTCTTATGTATAATTTGTATTATCAGTGGTTTTACTTCATCTAGCTTATCTCACAGTATCACTGGGTAAAGGGAAGTACTTGGCATTCTCATTCTGCTGTCATTTTCATATCAAGAGGTTTTCTAGGTAACCTGTGAACAACTGGGTTTGTTTATGTTCTGGGTTTGGGGTCAGACCAGTCTGGATGATTAAAACTTCTGTAGGAACAAAAATACTTTATTGTTTCTTTTTTTTTTTTTTTCTAGAAACAGCAAATTGTGGTCAGGGGTGTTGGGGAAAAAAAATAGGGGAAAGGAAAGGAAAGGAAAGGAAAGGAAAGGAAAGGAAAGGAAAGGAAAGGAAAGGAAAGGAAAGGAAAGGAAAGGAAAGGAAGAGGGGAAGGGGAAATAAGGAACAAACCCCCTTGTAAAAGCATTGTGGCATGGATCAGGAGTGTGCTTTTGAAAGTCATCCTCTTTATGTCATGGTCTTGGGGTAAACAACCTGTGTTACTTCCAGATGGAGCTAAACTGAAAGGTGCTCCAGGGTCACACACAGCACATCCCAATCACTAATGGGTATTCAGTCCATAGGATCACATGAGAGGCAATCTGCACTGAAATGCCCAGGAACACGTGCAGTGGGGATGTCAGGGCCTCTGTACTAGCTGCATTGCTTTACAGATCCAGATGACTTGCCCAACTCTCAGTTTTAAATATGATCCATTGCTGCATTGGCCAAGCTGCTGTAAGACCTTCCTCAGGGGCATTTACATTGGCTCTGCCTCACTAGAAAAATGCCATTGCTGGGAAGCCAGGCACAGTGTGACCTCTCTGGTCTCCAGAACCTGTTTTTCTCCTCAGTCAAATTTGGTCATGGTCTCCAACATGCTGCAGAAAACATCTGCTTGAGAAAGATTTTGGAAGTTAAAGCTATGACAAAAAGGCAATTGGCTGCCTGGTAATATCCTATGGGATTTGTTTCAGTACAGTGACAATATCTCTGGGATATAGGTTAGTTTAATCACACTGAATAGCCCAGCCTTTGCCACATATGTCTTCATTATTAGCTATGCAGAGCTGAATTTAATGTGATAGAATTTTTTTTGGTAAGCATTATGACTCACATTACTTTAAATAAAAATGACCGTCTACTCTGTGATTAAAATCCTTTGGGGATGCAACCTCAAAGCACATGACAGAAAAATTATTTTCCCATTCTTTTCAGTGATAGCTTTGCTATTAGGCCATGTGGAAAATGTAAGGTAATGTCTTCAGTGGTAGATTTCAAGTCACAGAGAAACAACAAGCAATGAAATACCTCTAATTGTTAGGTTACTTATTGTCTTACAGGACTTGCACAAAAGAACTTATAATTTGAGGTTGGTTTTTTTTGGCTAGAAAGGAACATTTGCCTACTGAGATACTCCAGTTATTGACTGTGTATGCTGAGAAGAGTAAGAAATAAAAATGCTGACTCAAAAATATTGGGAAATAGGTATGACCAGATTCATATTGGTCAATCATGCAGGAAGTGTTCCCTGCACACTGTGCTAGATCATTTGTGATATTAATTTATATGAACAGTCCCAGGATAGTATGCTCCCAAACATGGAGCAGGAGAGGTAGCAGAGGACAAGGATTGCTCCTGGTAGGTAATATGAATGCAACCACATCAGTGAAAGAGTTTAACATTTTGCTGGACACAAGCTACTCTGTGGCAATTCATTTACATTCTGGACAAAGGTCCTGAAAATGTTGAATTTATTTGTACTGTCAGCCTCTGTGTGTCGTGTCTAAAATTTGAGTAACAAATAGGAATTCATGTAGAAAAGTGAATTAAGGCAGAGACATCTCAATAGTGCAAAATAAGGAGTGGATAGAAGGGAAGGCTGACTTCTATTTGCTGGACCAAATAAGGACTGGTAGCTGCAGTTAAGGAGAATCACCAGGGTGTTGCAATCTCTTATCACCCCTATCTGTGTCCGCTTTGGATGCAAACATCAGGAGATGGCTAAATCTGAAGAAAACCCCTTAGCCACACCCTTGATGCAACTCAACATTCTTTGTGCACTGACTCAGGGCTATCAGCTCTCCTCACTCTCTTTGCCACGGGTATCACAGCACTGCAAACACCTAAGGAGACAGTATTGTGAGCAGACACTTGCTATATTTGCACATGGTGTTGAACTTCAGGGGGAAGCTGGGCAGGGGTAAATCAAAGGACTTTGCTGAGAAGGGAAGGGATGGGGCAGGATAAGCACAACCAGCCCCAGGCAACCATCAAACCTGAGCTTGGCTTTGCAGCACTTTACTTACAGTGAAGTTCAGAGCCTAGGCTTGTCCCTGTCTCTTTGTGATTGTGAATATATGTGGACTATGGTAGCCTGCACAGTGGGTCAGGAATTAGGTGAGCAAATGTATAAAGCTCCTTCTTTGCTTGTGTAGGCCAGTGAGAGTAATGCAATATTAGCTTTATTAATGTTCATAACCAGACACCTACCATTATTACTAGTCACCCATCTTCAGTAAGTATATGGTGTGAGCTGGTGATGTTAGCTCTTCTTCTGCTGACATCTGATTTATTGACAGGTCAGAGTGTATTTGCTGCAGTCATACAGAGATATATGATTTCTGGTTGAGCAAAAGAGTATCTGTAACATCAGCATAAGTCACCCTAACAAAGCACAGAAATATTCAGAATCTTGTTGGTATGTTGGGTGTTAGTGTGCTGTTTAGTAACAAAGATTGTAAATATACCTTATTCCATCACAATATCAGTCCTTATACCCAGACAAAGTGTAAAACTTATTTAGGTAGGAACACAGCAAGAAATTACTAGATTTGGGATTTGTTAAAGTATGTGAAAACCATAATAGTCCCTTAGTGATGTTACAAATACCAGGCAGAAAATGTATCCTACCCTTTGAAATAATCTAGTAGGTGGCAGTGGGGATGCCATATTACCCAGCTGTTCCATAGAGATTTTACAAAAGAGGAAATAATGACTATATGGAATTAAAATTGCCTCCTTTTGTCAATAGAGTTATTCCCATGATAACCTGATAACATTGTTCTGCCTATGTTATGAATAGAGATGTTTATCTTCAATACTGAAAGAACTTAAATATATCCTATTCTATATCCTATATATCCTATATCCTTTTTTTGTTTCTTGAAATTATTTTATATGTTAATTACAATGCACATATTATTATTATTATTTTTAATTCTCTGCTTTATACTGGAAAAAAAAAAAAGGAGTCTTTTCAAATAGAAGCCAAAATTCAGAGAATAGACAATGAGAACTTTCTCCTATGCAATAAGTGGCAATAAGATCTTTGGGTACTAAAGCCCACCATAGCCACATAGGTTTTATTTTTACATTTACTTTTTTGCTGCCTACTTTCATTAGTGTGTAAAATCCCTACCCTAGTGCAAATCCCTACCAGAGTTTAAAACATATTTAGAAGTTTTTTTCTGAGTTAAGTGAAGCTTTTCTGGAAAATGCAATATTGAACTTAGTAACTAAGATGACAGATAAAACCTGCATGTAAAAAAAAAAAAACCCTAATAAGCAAGAACCCTCCTGAGATCCCCCCCATGGTCACATATTGAAATACCAACTGTGCATTGAGGTTTAATTACAGCACCCATGTGTGTTGGTCTTGTCCTAAGTGCTGCTATACAAACAGTGTGAAGAGAGAGAATCTGAGCATGCACAAATACATATATTTTCATCAGGCACACTTCCCAGAAGCAGCATGATCTGAGGAGGTTTAAATAGAATGTTTAGACTAAACAGCTCTTGAGTGCTAACTCCAGCTCTGCCACTAACACCCTGCCCAAGGCAAATTATTTTACATCTATAAAATGGAAATGATAGCTACTAACCTGCTTTACAGGAGATTTGTGAAGATAAATTAGTTAATGTTTGTGCAATGTTTTCAACATGCAAAGTGACATAAAGCTCCACAAATTATTACCTCAGTCCTTGCTTTAAAACCTCAGCAAGGAGTCATAGAACATAAACTACAATGTAAACTACCAAGTCCACAATCTCAAACACCATGCAAATGAAAGCTGAGCAAGCTGGATTCTGAAACCCCGCTAATTCTGCTCTGTTCCCTATCTTTTACAGTAAAAAACCTGCTCTTTCAAATCACTTTTGCAACATGCAGAAGTTACTGATGAGTTTTTTTGGAGGGGCAAATGATGACCCACTTCTCAGTAATGAAAGCCAACATAAAAAAAAAAAAAGAGGACCCAGTAGCAGTGATTTCTTTACTCTTGAAAGGATTTTGAGGCTCTATTCTGTTTTGAGGGAATGTGGAAGAGACAGAAGAATTAATCCTGTTTTTTGGACTGATAGGGAAATCAGTTACTTCTCTCCATGTCTGGCAAAGTAATCAGCTCAGCAGTGCAGGCAAGTGGTGGTAGGAAATCAGTTCCATTCTGCAATCCAGCAGTATCTTCATATGAAGGAATGAGTAGTTTACATGGAATTTACATCATAGGTCATCTTGTTTATACCTAATACACAGAAGATGGGAAATATAGATGTAGCATGAAACAAGTAAAAAGAAAGCAAGGTGTTGCATTTAGTGTGATATTCTCACTCTAAACTATCACATTTTAAATTGGTGGTCAAAAGCTTGGCCTTTGTCCCATGACCTTTGATCCGTGCACACATGGAGCTGGTAATAAAATTCTTTCAATATGAATATGACATGTTCTTGGTAAAATTCATGTACTTACATAACTTTGAAGGCATTAGGCCAAAAGCAGTCACTGAGTATGTGACCAGCTCTTCAGAGAAAGTGCCGTGTTTGAATTCAAACTGTTTCAGAAATTGTGTGAAAAGGGCCTGGTAGCTTAAGTGTCTCAAACCTCAGTCTTAGAGTCTCTTTATTTATCTCGTGATCTTGGCAAGTAGCTCACAGATACCACAGAAGTAACACATTTGTGCTCACAAAGGTGGGAGGACAGAATTCACAGCAGCTTGCACTGCAGCCCCTTCAGTGGTTCTGAGCTGCCAGCAGCAGGTCAGGGTCTCCTGCAGTGGGGGAAAGCCAATTTAAAGGGGAATTTGCCTTGTCTTCCCTTACCCATCATGTCAGGCATGAAGGAGGAGTTTAGTCAGGATCAAATGTTTAGTTTTATGTGCATTTATGTAAGGGCAGAACGTGATGGGAGGTGAAGCAAGTATGAAATGTTCCTGCTCAGTGTACTGAGCAGGAACAGGTTAGCAGGTGAAAAATTCTGCAAAGCAAGTTTTTGTTTTCTAGCATGTTAGGACAAGACTTTGACAGGTTTCTCCACTGAGTTCACATGCAAAAGGTATTTTTCTATTCTTTTGCTTAGTTTTTCAGGTGTCACTCAGAATTCTTTTTCTAGATTCTAAAAACTCCATTGCCTTTCACAGGGGTAGCTTGATGCTCAACATTCACATCTAGGGGCACCTGACTTTCTTCAGTAGAAATCTCCACACCTGATCTGAGGTTAATTTCTTGTTTGTCTTAATTGTACTTCCTTTCTCATCATGCAAGCTGCAATCATTAGTGTGTGCTGAGGATGCTTGCAAATCTTCACTCCCTAGAAGCTGACCTTTTTTTTTCCTGGGCTTCTCATTTCTAAAGATCCTCCTATTAGTCTAAATAAATGAAAATTAATCATATACACGTAATGCTTATGAAGTGGCACTGTGTATCTTTAAAGCAAATTACATTAATATTGTATTTAAGCCCAGATCCTGTTTTCAGTTACAGCCATGAAGCCAAGCATATCAGTGGAGTTCCTCAGATGTTATTAATGCCTGAGTTTACTTCAAAGCACTTTCTCACTCCTGGTGCAGGAAAAATAGTGAA
Source organism: Ceyx cyanopectus (assembly GCA_013401355.1). NCBI lineage: Eukaryota > Metazoa > Chordata > Aves > Coraciiformes > Alcedinidae > Ceyx > Ceyx cyanopectus. The sequence goes on from VYZU01059739.1 coordinate 35,604, forward strand.
GGTCTAGACAGATACAGACCCTATTATCCTTCTGCTGAAATATGCATTGAAAGAGTGCAGTTTTATTTCACACACACAGCTGGTCTTGCAAGCGCTGGGGATAAAATTACCAGAACGAGAACAGCACTCTTTGCAGGGACGCCAAGCGAACGAGAGCCAGAGCCCCGGAGCTGATGGATTTAACCTCCGGAGCCGCTTTCGTTCTCGTTGCTCCTCAATAAAGCACCTCAGCTTTTCCCTGCCTGCGCTCCTCTCCGTGGGGGCTGCAGGGACATCGGGGTGCAGAACGGGACAGGAGTTCTGCTGGAAAAAAAAACACCCAGCTGCTGTGCCAGCTCCGGGTGCCCACTGACCACCCCGGGAGGACACACCTCCGGGCTGAGGCTGTGCCGGGGCCACGCCGCTTTTATTCCGAGCAGCGGTGCAAACGCGTCTTCGTGCCTTCAGCAGCTGCCGGCGGGATGCTCCCCAACCCGCCCCAACAACAGGGACAGCTAAACTATCCCCTTACCCCTCCTCTCCTCCTATATCTGAGGACAGGTGGGGGGGGTCCGCCCCTTCCACACCTGGGCGGAGAACGCGCCGCTGGTTCCTCCTCCCCCCTCTCCTTGCTCCCGCCCCATCCTCCTCCTCCTCAGCGTCCCCAGAGGGAGCCCCTGCGCTCCGTGGCCGGGCGGAGAGCGCAGCCGGGCGCACCCCGTCCCGCAGCCGGTCCCAGCCTCTGCGCAAGCCCCTGTGCCCCCGCCGTCCCCCGCACCGGGAGGAGCAGAGGGCGAAGGAGGAGGAGGAGGGAGGCGGCAGCAGCCCGCAGAGGGGCACGCACGTGTGAGCGCAGCCTTCGACGGCATGGTGCGCGGAGCCCCGCGGGGCAGAGCAGTGCAGAGGAGCTGATCGCCGTGTCGGGAGGAGAGCAGCGCGGAGCGGAGGAGCGGCACCGCGGAAACCTTCCCCGCGTCCGTCCCGCGTCCGACCACCCCCCGCCCTTCGGAGGGAGCGGCGGTCCCGCAGCATGGGCGGCCGCAGCCCCCTCGCCGCCGGGCCCCGCGGGGCCGCTGTCCTGGTGCTGTTCCTGGGACGCGTCGTGCTCTGCTCCGCCGTGGAGGAAAAGAAAGGTAAGGGGGGCGCCGGGGACGCGCGGGACGGGGTTGCGGGAGTCCCGCCGCCGCTTTGCGGGTGGCGTCCCGTGGGATCGCGGGAGCCGGGGCGGCGGCGCGCCGAGGCCTGTCGCAAGGAGCGGCGGAGGGAAAGTCCCAACTACTTTCCTTAAAAAAAAAGCAGAGAAAGAGAGAGGAGAAAGGGGGAAAAGCCCCAAACGTATGTATAGCAGCGATCCCGCAGCTCTGACTTCCTGATTCGAGGTTTATTTTCTTTTGTGGGGGTGGAGGAAAGAAAAAGGAGTAAGGTTTGGCACATCTCCTCGCTTGTGCTGCTATCCTTTCGCGTTTCTTCTTTCCCACCCTCCCGGCGTTGCCCAATCGCTCCCCGGAGCGCGCTCCCCGGCCGGGCTGCGAGCTCGACCCCGCGGCGGCGGCCACCGGCCCCGCACCGCCCGCTACCGGCTCCGCACCGCCCGCTGCCGGCACCCCCGCGCTGGAGGCGGGGAGAAACCGAGCAGCCCCCTGAGTAACCCCCGCTCTGGTAGCCCCCGCCGGTCTCCCCGAGCTTGACACCTCCGCTCGTCCTCTTAAAAAGTATACACCTGGGAAAGGGAGCAGGGGGAAGAGAAGAGACTTCGTGCGGGTTCTGGTTCCACAGTTGCTAAAAAGAAGAGCGATTTATCCCCGCCTGACCCAACGCGGAGCAGCCGTCCCGGCTCCGCCGGCGCTGTCACCTCGCGCCCGGACCGCCCCGCACGGGGGTGCGTGGGAACGGAGCGGAGCGGCCGCCTCGGGTCGTCTGCTGGGGCTGGTGGTTTGCAGGACGCCTTTGGGGTCTGGGGTGTGCTTTATTTGGGGGTTTTGGTGTTTGTTTGGTTTTTGTTTTTTTGTTGTTTTTTTTTTTTGGTTGTTGGGTTTTGTTTCTTGTAGTTCTGTGAGGAGCTAGTTTAGAGAGCGAGAAAGCGTCTCAGGCTTGTCGGCTCAGTCGCTTTTTCTCTCTGTGTGTGGTGGTGTCTTTTGTGAGTTTGCAGAGCAGGCCCTGGCTGCTGTTCCAGGCAGAGTGCAGTCCTCTTTATCTTGGAAATCTGCCAGACGGGGGAAAAAAATGCAGATTTGGGTGTTTTCCTTTCTTTCTTTTTAAAGAAGTGGGAGAAGAGAATTGATTTTAGAAGGGCTGATGCATGGTTTAAAGCAACCGGGTTAGTATTTCGTGACTGTGAACAGTAGAACCGCCCTGAAAGGGAGAAACACCCCATCTAAAAGAACTAGTTGCACAACCTTCAAAAAGTGGAGAGATTCTCTTGTTCCAGAAGTCAAGTTCATACCTGTTGTTGATGTAACATGGGCAGTTATTCTTTCCCGGTTTTCTTTCTCTCTTTTTTCCCCCCCCCCCCTCACCCTTTGAAGTTGATGAGAAGTGAGGTTACTCCATCCACTGTGCTTGTGTTAAAAGTCTTTTGAGATGCAGGCTCAGGTGCACATTCCTTGTAGAATATATAAAGCATGAGGAAAAAATACATTGGTTATAGTATTTAATCCTGTGTCTCATAAACTAAGGAGGGTGCCAGTTATTTGAGGATTACTAAATAATCAACAGCTGTGTGATAAACCCAATAGAGATTACTCTCAGTATGTTCTGTCAGCAAGTAACTGTTCCTCTGAGGAGAGCTGGAGGCTCAGTGGCAAAGGTGAAGGCAGAAGAATTTCTTCAGGAAGCATTAATCTATTGATCAATCTTTATTAAGTTTCTCCCCACACTTAAGGATAGACAAGAAAATAAATCAGAGGTACAAAATGGGGCAGTATTTGAGACCTGTGACATGCTGGATTAAAGCAACACATCCAACAGATAATACAACATTATGTTGAGGACCTGCCTCCTTGGTCAACTGATAGGACCTAGCATCAAGATTCAGAGTAATTCTGGAATTCAGTGTGTTGTAAGAAATGCGTGTGACAGTCTTGAATTTTAAGACCAAATACTGTGGATTTTAGAGGTTCAAATGGCATATGAAATTATACTTTTTTTAATTATCTATTATCAAAAATAGGGGATGTCTAAAAAAAAAAAGTACCCGGGCAAATGTTTTTATTAGAAGAATGTGAGAATCAACCTATAACATCTTATCAATCTAGTGTTTGAATGGAAATTCAAATACAGTTGTGTCTTGTTCTAAAATTTTGGGAAGAGTACTTTGAATATGGATGAGAGAAAACTGTTTTAGTTATAACACTGTAGTAATTAAGGTTAAAAAAAGCCCCTAACTGTGTATGTTCCTGAACCAAGTGTTGTTGCAGGTAACTTGCAGCAACAGAAATCAACAAATCACTTGCAGAGATTGATACTCTTGCCTCTATCTACCTGCTCTGATGTTGACCCATATCAACCACAATGGAACTAATCTGCATTTCTACTAATGTACCCTGGATGGCCTGCATGGTGGTACCTGAGATTAATACTTGGCAGCCAGCAATGCCACTTACACAGGATGCATTTGACCCGTGTCCATTTTTGGTGTCACTGCTTGATGACAGTGCTGCAGTTAAGCAAACTGTGTTTTGTTGCTATGTATTAGGTTTGTATCTCTAGTTTTGATCTGTAGCTGCAGCTATTGTGGGATGGGAGCGTGCTGCTCCACGTTGGGAGAATGTGTGCACGTGTGCTGGGCAGCTCAGCACCTGCAGAAGTTGACTGGGGTGGCCTCTACATGGTGTCTTTCATTGATGTCTGAAAAACAATGGAAAACTAAGTTCCTTAAGGATGTTGCAGTGTTTTCATGTGACAAATAACCTTAATAATACCCTGTGCAGTGTTTACATATGTGCTATGTGTGTACTGCTAGTATCTATTGCTACCTTTTACATGGGTAGGTTTTGCACTGTATTCTGTAATTAATTGTGACAGAGGTATACAAGTAGATTTGTCTTTGTGGATCCAGTTACCTGTAGGCATCCAGTGCCTTTTCAGCTGCCCTTTGGTGTAACCTGACTTCATGGGAGCAGGGATCTCACAGGAGGTGGCAGCTGCCTGGTGCATTTGGCCATGGAGTCAGCAGTGTCCTCTACCTGTCTGTAAGAGGTGGCAGGTGAAGGACATTTCATACTCCTGTTAAAGCACCAGATCACTGTTCTGTCATTTCTGTGTTTGTACATGACTGATGCAAGTGGAGATCTCCATGTGGAGATGGGAAAGGATATATGATGTGTGTGTAGGTATTTGTTTATTATCTAAGGTCTTGTTGGTGCACTTTTTTTCCCTTCTTCATAACAAACATTTTTGGATTTGGAAATGACAATAAATCTGTGCAGCAGATGTATTAAGAGATACCAAAATCTAGATACTGGTACAGTCCAGTTTGGTGTGATAATAGAATTAAATAAGTAGTCTCAAGACTAGACCTCTTCTTACTCCAGTGCCTCACCGTGTGAATAATTAAGAACAAGCACATTTGTATCTGAAATAATTAAGAACAAACACATTTGTATCAGAAATTCCATCACTAAGGGCAATTCCTGATACGTAGGGAAGGGAAAGTTAAGTGCCAGTTGTCATCTTAATTCAGGCAATCTGCAAAATACAGTCACTGTGCAAAATGTTACAAGAGAAATCAGCAAAATGTGTTGGTATGGTGAGCAAACTACGTGCTCAAGTGATAGGAAGTACAAAATGTATTATTTATATAGTATATTAGGAGGTTTGCAGATAAATAAGAAATCAAGATCAATGCCCTGGAGACTTTAGAATCAGAGCAGTCCGTTGTAATTTATTTGTTAATTTAGAGAGACTTTCAGGGAGTGTCACAGTGTCATTATGGTCCTCGGGGCTGACTTTTGCATTTGGGTATCCATGTATCACTGAAATCACTGGGATACACTGGCTTTAGCAGCGAGATAGCTGACTAACCAAACCAGTTCCTTCAGAAGGTATCCTTATCTTCCTTGAGCATGATCTGCCTTTGCTTAATAGCACTTCAGAAACAAGCATAGTGAAAGGTTTAATTGATTTTAAAGAGGATGAGAGTGCCTTCGTGGAATAGTTTTTGCATAGAAACAAGTTGGTATTGCTGCAGACTCCTGGGTTGTTCCACATTTTCTCTGTGTCCATGCATCAGAGGGTGCAGTGACCCTGTGTATGTGAATGAAGCATCCCAGAAAGAACATGTTCAAATTATTAGTCAGCATTGGTATTCAGTTATGTTAGAAGCATTGGTGTTTACACGTGTAAAATTTTGTGTCCAGTCTTGTTAGACTTAGATGTGTATTGCAGAAGGGCTTGTGTAATGCAAACCATGTTCTACTGGCCTGCTCTCCTTGAGTGTCTGCTCGAGAATAATGCAGTTCAACCTAGCTGGGATTTTGTGGGTTTTAGCAGAAAGGGAAAGTTATTAAGAAGGGCAGCAGAGCTTTTACTTGCTCCTTGCTTCCTAGATTTGCTCTGTAGCAGTGGTGGGAGGTATGCAGCCTCTGATGAATACTCAAGCAGCACTCGCTGCTGTGATGGGGGTGGTCACCTGCCTTGCTCTCACCTCAAGGTGAGCAGCATGTCTTGCTGTAGGTGCCATTGGAGAAGTTACTGCAGAATTTGTGTCTTTGGGTCCTAAGCAGCACTTAACTCAGCATCTGTGATGGAAGCAATGCCCAGGAGCTGTGTGGTGCTGAGGTGGGTGATGGAAGGGCAGGAATTAGCAGACAAGGGATTGATTAGCAGATCACCTGTGGGATGTACCCTTCACATGAAACTGATGCAACGCTGTGTGTCCCTGGGTGGGATAAATTCTGTGTAGGATATGATTCATCAGAAGCCCTCTGTTCCTGGGGATCACAGCTCTTTGTGCCTGTTGACTCTGGAGAGCTGGTGAAATGTGTGAGCACCAGCACTATGATTTGTCAGCATTGTATAGATGTGGTTAGAAAGTGTTCAGGTGAATTTTTTTTTGCCAGGAGTTAATGGTGGGCAATGCAGAAATCCACTGCTTGACATTTTCTGTGGATCCTGGCAGTCGTTGTTCAGCTTGGTAAGGTGCATGCTAACCCTGTTAAATATGGATTGATTTGACCTTCTGTTTTATCCCCTTTGCTTCCAGGAACGTTTTATTAGAGGGTGTAGTTTGAGGTCTACTATCATTCTGCCCATTCTGGTTTTCAATGTGTTACTTCTTGGCTTCCAAATACAGCAAATGGGACTGTAATACTTCTTTTTTTAGGGCTGAATTCTGCTGACCTAACAGTATTGAGTAACAGAGTATTTTTTTTTTTCTTCAGAAGTAGTTACAGAACATTTGGCATGAATATGGACAGCAGAAGCCATTCCTAATGGAAATGTGGAAAAAAAAAGATACACTCCTCTGTACAGAGAAGTTCTAACAAAATAAATGTCCATTCCTGCTCAAGCAAGATTGTTGTTTAATAAGAGCTATGATATGCCTTCATAGTTTATCTTATAGGGAGAATAAGTGGGTGTGGGTCTTGTGCTCTCTTTGCTTAATAATGTTACTGAGAGTTGCTCACAGGGAAGAAATGTTAGAAACCCTCTTGTGAGATGGTGTTTGAAAAGGAACATTTTCTGACAAGAGTGAAAAGATAACCCAACGTGGGTTGGCCATGGAGCTAAGAGCACATGCTACCACACTGCACTTAAAAAAATATATCTATTTTTTTTCCAAAAGATCTCTGCTGGGAGAGAGCAGCACTGGATTTGTGTAGTATGTAAAGGCATGTGGGCTTTATTTTTGAATTTTTCATGCAAAGTGTGCTTTGCCTGTCAGAGCCACACAAGGCAGATGCACAAGGTTCCTGGTCCTGCCAGCGTGCCTTCTCCTCCCCACACATCTGTGTACATGAAAGTAAACATCTACGTGTTCTCGTGCATGTTGTGTTACTGGAGTGCATCAAATCATGGGTGGGTTTTGTTTGTTTCAGTGGTTAGAGAAAGAAGAAAAAACAAAATACCAAAAATCAAACCCTGGAAAAAAAAATAATAACTTCCAGTCAGACTGAAACAAATGTCATGGTAATACTAGTGAAATGAAGGGGGAAAACACAACAAAACACCACCAGAAGAAAAGAGTTTAAAGATAATTTGAAGATTAAATTTAACCTGTGACCATTTCTTTGCTTTTTAAGTTGGATAAGAAGGAAAACGAAATACTGTTTGAAATGAAAATTTGCACGTTTATTTTGGAAATACCAGAATACCACTTGATTTTCTTATGCTTCCCTCCCACTCATATTTTTGGCCAAGACATGTTTGCTGAATTTGGTTCAAATTAATGAGCTAACTTCAGTTTGCTTCTTAGCCCCCTGAAAAACTTCAGTTTTCGTAAGTAGCTCCTCTCTGATCTGGTGAACATTAAGTAGAGACATTAAGAAATTAAATAAAAAAATATTTGTGATCAATTCTTTCCATTTTCGTAAATTGAAATAAAAATAATGGAATAACAAAAATAGTAAGATATATGATTTTTTTTACAAAGGTTGGTATCCATTACCTCTCTGTCCTACATATGTGCCTTAGCTATACCTTGCTAAACTCTGTTTGGAGGAGAAGCTGGAGGCTTGGAACTTCCTTTCTGAAGTTGCACAAGCAGGCAGGCTGGGGCTTTGGGCAGCAGGGTGAAAGCTGCTGAGCAGTAGCAATGCCCCAAGGGCCAGAGGTGCTTCTGTGTGGGTTAAAATCCTTCTCTGTCTAGTGGTGACTGCTCTGTGCTTCCTTTACCTTGCAGAGGTGCTGCATGAAGGGTGGGTAGCATCCCTGGGTGTAACCTCCAGTTCCCTGGAAAACTGATGGATTTGCCAGCCCTCTCCATCCCAAACCAAATAATAATAATATATATATATAAAAGCAGGCCAGCAAAGGTGGTTTTGCCATAACCTCTTTGCTCTGGGGTAGGTGGCCCTGCCTGGAGCTTGGGGGTCAGTGGGCGAGTCAGCAGGGACCACGTCACGTGGGCTGTTTTCCAAGGAAGATGTGGACAAACAAAACCAAACGATATAAACCATCTGTCTTGATGACAGGATAGTAGTATTTTAGTTCTGGCTTTTATGAGAAGAAAATTATCAGTTTGTGGGAATGGGGTTTGTATGTGTTTGGTAATCCAATGCAGTGGCAGAATCCCTTGCCTTGCCGTCACCAGATCCAGTAGTAAATATGAAGATAACCAGAAGAGCTCTGGAAATCAGCTGCTCTTGGCACTGGGGAGCTGCAAGCTCATGCAGCACTTCTCCTAGGTAGGGAAAAAGTATTATTTTACCTATCAGGAGCCATGGGATCGGAGCCACAGAGGCTTGAATGGTTGCCTGAGGCAACACAGCTGGCTGCTGGCAAAGTTGCCTGCTAGGATTTTGGCCTCTTGCCCCATGCCCAAGCCAATGATAAACACTGCCTGGAGTTGAAGGCAGCCAACATCCTATTTGGGGCTCATTTGCAAGCTTTGAAGGGATGTCTCACACAGAGCATCATTTCTCCCCTTTCCTGAAGCCCTTCTGCATGTCCTTCCCTGGGGACATGTCCCTTGACAGAGGTTGGCCATAGCCTGGGATGAGGTGACCTATGGATTGGCTTCTTGCAACCAAAGCATGCTCTTTTCCTCACCTGCAGTAGGGTTCAGTGTGCCTGGCCCCCTTGCTCCACCACTGAGGGAAAGAAGTGGCACCTCCTGAAATAAATGGCATGAGCCCGTAGCTGCAAATCAGTTTTGGGTGTAAACAGATGTAAAGTCTGACTTGCTTCCTAAATTATGGTTTTTGCATTGCTGCAGCACAGCCAAACAAACAAAACCAAACAAAAAAAAAAAAAAAGACTGTAGCTGCTTCTGTCTGGGAATATGTATTCAGGCCCCCCCTTTAAGATCTGAGACATATGTGCACTTCTGAAAGTTAAATTTGATTCATATCTGAGGTGTTAAACATTTCTTCTTCAGACCTGTATACTTATAATTGCACTTTGCAGAGTTTCTGCTTGTACAGTTCCCTATTGTGAAGTAATTCTCCAATCTTGGAAATACCTTTTTTTTTCATTGAGTTAATTAACACAACATTGTAATTAATCGAGTCTATTTATTTCCCATTCTTAAGTTTGGAATGCTTTTGTAGAACAACTGTGTTTTCTGAAGCTCACTTGGGAGGTAAGACTGAGGAGGAAAGCAGGGTTCAAGGAAGAAGCTTGTTTTAGCAGTTGGGTCAGTTATTTCAACAAAGCCTGTAGTGAAGAAGTAAGAGGCTGTTTGCACAAATCATTAACTGGTTCCCATGATTCACATTGAATCACCTAGTTCATGTCATTTGAATAAATAAATGACTTCTAGTAAATGAGACACCCTCTGCAATTAGGATGGCATGTTGCATATTTCATGTTATTTATTATGTGGTTTTCAATAGATATGATTAAGTTAGGTTACACTTGAAATGCTAGGTAGCATTTCAACACAACCCACTTAACCAAAGCTTACATGAAAATGAGCTGCACATTTGTTTTGTATAGGTGGCATTGTGCTATATCTTCAACACTTAGGTTTTCTTATTAGCTTTCCACAAGCAGACACACAACAGGGCAAAGGAATCACCTTGCCAAGTGCACCTCTGTTCTTTAATTGTGGTGGGGACTTCTCAAGCAGGTGCTTCCCAAACATACACAGTTTACTGCAGGCTTTGCTTTCCTTCATGTCTTCATTGGCCATCAATTCCAATGGATGTGGCATAACCAGAGATGCAGAAAAGTGCTTTTCTCAGATGTGTTCATGGGTTATGGGCTGTTTTGGTGTTTTCAAGGGGATGTGCTTCATGGGTCACCTGAAGTTGAGTTTAGACTTCTGATGAAAGCATCATAATTCAGATTAGAATACAAGGAAGAAAGGGTAGTCTTGACCTTTGTTGCTTAATATTGTGTAGGTTGCCTTAATTTTAAATAGCTGTGTTGTGCAATTGAAAATTTCTGTGTGGTTTTGGCATTTTGAGAGTAGCATTTAATAAAAAATACGGTCACATTACTACTCTGTCGTAACTGGTTATACCACGAGCAAAGCAATTTTTATTAATTTGAGAAAATACACCTTAAGCCATTGCAGGCAGTAAGGAGCTCTGGCTCATGGTGCACTCTGGGGATATGTAGAACAGTTAACATCTGGGGACCTACTGGGTGGATGATCATCTGGAAATGAAAGTATTGCTATCATAATTCTTCCCACTTTTTCACTTATTATAAGATGTAAGACACTAGGGGTGCCTATTTAATAAAAGAGCCTTTCAAAATAATGAAGATACCAGATCTTCAGTGCCAGATAAAGATGCTATTTTGCATATGTGATCACCATTTCTTCTGCAAGTGGAAGTTACTGGTTCTCCTGCCTGAAGGCATTGGTGATGAACTTTGCACAAACGATTACTTTGGAAGCTGGAGGAAAAAAAATAAAAAAATTCCTCCTTCATTCCCTTTAATCACTGGGAAGGGAAAGCTGTGGTAAGAGCAGCTATGACTAATATTTGACAATCTTCCTTCTCATGTGTTAAATCTCAAGGTACAGAGGTCGTTTGCTGGGCTTGTAAAGACAAGGAAACCTTCCCCCATAGAAAGTTGAGGGGAGGTGTCCTCAAGTCTCTGGTTGGCTACATGCTGTTGGGAACTGCTGAATAGAAAATGCCATTAATCAAAAGCTGTTACATATGTTGAGTGTTTGGGGTTGGTTTGTTTGGTTTTTTTGCCTCCATTTTTATTGCAGCCTATTTCTTGTGAATTGTTAGTTTGTTTCAGATTTTGATGCTCTTCAGACTAGTTTTGCACCAAATTTGTTTGTTTTTAGCAGGGGAAAAGAAAAAAAACAACAGAAAACCCCAAGAAAAACAAATAAGCAAACAATGAACTCAGAACAAAACAAACAGATTTATTTTTTTTGGAAACAGAAGTGTTAGTGGGCAAAATCCTGACCCTGGAAGCTGCTTTGTCATGGCTACACCATAATCAAAGCTGGTGAGTCTCTTTGTAAACAAGGATTTTGCACCACAGAGCAGTGCAGAAAGTGGGTCCTTGGTGATTGCTGAGCCTTGGGAAGTGGTGGAAGTGTGAATTCATTTTCAGAGCCAGACTAAGGGAAAGAAGTCACTACCTGAAAAACAAGTTGTTGGGAAAACCTTGTAATAGCTCCATCTTCTTGCTCAGATACTGGTCTAGGTCTTTACCAGTGAAGACCTGCAGTAATGTGTACAGATGAATTATCCCTGGGAAGAGCTTATTTCCCTCTTCAGGTTCAGTATTTGAATTCTTACTGGTATCTGATTGTTCACAGCTAGACTGTCCTTACCAAGGCACAGTGGCAGGCAGGGTGCATGATAGTCCATAAAAGTAGACTGTGTAATGTTTGACTTTCTAATTAAAACCCTCCTAGCTCATCTTTGTATACTTGTACTTGTTGGTGGCAGACCACAGGCTTCCAAGGAGCAGATGAAAAGCAATATTGGAATTAAGTTGGTGTCTTTGTGCAGCAGACACATGCTTAAACAAAGCATGTGAGGCTTGCAAGGTGGCATCAACTCCTTGCTTTGCTTTATTGTCATGTTTGTAGCATCTAGGTAGAGATCAATGCCATTATTAAGTCCCTAAAATTGCTGGCAGAAGTTCGGTCTTTGAAAGTAGAATCAGGGACAAGTATTTCACAGCAGATTCAGAGAGGGAAATGTGCAAGTCATACTTATTTTGTGTCCTCAACTTCCATCTATGTGAAAAGGAGAAGCAGTCAAGTTTTAGCAGTTTTAATATGTTATAAAAGAAAAAATGTGATCCATTTGTAATTCTTAATTTGCCCACTTGTAACGAGGATAGCTGCAGTAGGAGGTGAAGTCAAAACTTCAGCATCTTCAGTTATCTGGTAGGATCTGATCATTTCTTAAAAGACCTGTGTTAGGACACATGCTGAATTAATGGGTCATTTTGCTATTTGTCTTTTTGTTTGGGATTTGAAAGGAATATCTTTGAAATGTTCTCTCATTTCCATCTGGTCTTCACAAAGTAATTAAGTTTTGAGCAATAGTTGTCAGTCTGTTTCCTACCTAATAAGCTCTGCAAGGTGCTCTTGTTAATGATTTTATTTCAGAGCTGCTCGTGTTCTCTCTTTCCTTCCTTAATGAGGCAAACCCCTAGGCAGCATTACTTTATCACCATTGTCTATGGTAGATGAACTAATCCAGCACCATGGAAGTTTGTGTTCATCAGTGTGTAAGATGCTTCCATCAGTATGTGTGGATAATTCTCCTTGACACTTAAAAGATTTGTTAAGTGCAAAAAAAGAACAGAGCCTTTTTCTAAATGAGGGTCATCTTGATTTGAACAGCAGCTGTCTGGTTTGCATCTGCAAGCACACTGTATGTAGTGAATTAAGAGTAAAAATAGCTAATTAACACCTTCTCTGTTTCCTTGTCATTAGTTACTATGAACCAAATTAATTCCTTCCAAAGGGCATGGAAGGTGCCAACACCAAGCTCAGGTTGAGAACTGAATTATTTCAGGTTCCAGAGANGACAAGGAAACCTTCCCCCATAGAAAGTTGAGGGGAGGTGTCCTCAAGTCTCTGGTTGGCTACATGCTGTTGGGAACTGCTGAATAGAAAATGCCATTAATCAAAAGCTGTTACATATGTTGAGTGTTTGGGGTTGGTTTGTTTGGTTTTTTTGCCTCCATTTTTATTGCAGCCTATTTCTTGTGAATTGTTAGTTTGTTTCAGATTTTGATGCTCTTCAGACTAGTTTTGCACCAAATTTGTTTGTTTTTAGCAGGGGAAAAGAAAAAAAACAACAGAAAACCCCAAGAAAAACAAATAAGCAAACAATGAACTCAGAACAAAACAAACAGATTTATTTTTTTTGGAAACAGAAGTGTTAGTGGGCAAAATCCTGACCCTGGAAGCTGCTTTGTCATGGCTACACCATAATCAAAGCTGGTGAGTCTCTTTGTAAACAAGGATTTTGCACCACAGAGCAGTGCAGAAAGTGGGTCCTTGGTGATTGCTGAGCCTTGGGAAGTGGTGGAAGTGTGAATTCATTTTCAGAGCCAGACTAAGGGAAAGAAGTCACTACCTGAAAAACAAGTTGTTGGGAAAACCTTGTAATAGCTCCATCTTCTTGCTCAGATACTGGTCTAGGTCTTTACCAGTGAAGACCTGCAGTAATGTGTACAGATGAATTATCCCTGGGAAGAGCTTATTTCCCTCTTCAGGTTCAGTATTTGAATTCTTACTGGTATCTGATTGTTCACAGCTAGACTGTCCTTACCAAGGCACAGTGGCAGGCAGGGTGCATGATAGTCCATAAAAGTAGACTGTGTAATGTTTGACTTTCTAATTAAAACCCTCCTAGCTCATCTTTGTATACTTGTACTTGTTGGTGGCAGACCACAGGCTTCCAAGGAGCAGATGAAAAGCAATATTGGAATTAAGTTGGTGTCTTTGTGCAGCAGACACATGCTTAAACAAAGCATGTGAGGCTTGCAAGGTGGCATCAACTCCTTGCTTTGCTTTATTGTCATGTTTGTAGCATCTAGGTAGAGATCAATGCCATTATTAAGTCCCTAAAATTGCTGGCAGAAGTTCGGTCTTTGAAAGTAGAATCAGGGACAAGTATTTCACAGCAGATTCAGAGAGGGAAATGTGCAAGTCATACTTATTTTGTGTCCTCAACTTCCATCTATGTGAAAAGGAGAAGCAGTCAAGTTTTAGCAGTTTTAATATGTTATAAAAGAAAAAATGTGATCCATTTGTAATTCTTAATTTGCCCACTTGTAACGAGGATAGCTGCAGTAGGAGGTGAAGTCAAAACTTCAGCATCTTCAGTTATCTGGTAGGATCTGATCATTTCTTAAAAGACCTGTGTTAGGACACATGCTGAATTAATGGGTCATTTTGCTATTTGTCTTTTTGTTTGGGATTTGAAAGGAATATCTTTGAAATGTTCTCTCATTTCCATCTGGTCTTCACAAAGTAATTAAGTTTTGAGCAATAGTTGTCAGTCTGTTTCCTACCTAATAAGCTCTGCAAGGTGCTCTTGTTAATGATTTTATTTCAGAGCTGCTCGTGTTCTCTCTTTCCTTCCTTAATGAGGCAAACCCCTAGGCAGCATTACTTTATCACCATTGTCTATGGTAGATGAACTAATCCAGCACCATGGAAGTTTGTGTTCATCAGTGTGTAAGATGCTTCCATCAGTATGTGTGGATAATTCTCCTTGACACTTAAAAGATTTGTTAAGTGCAAAAAAAGAACAGAGCCTTTTTCTAAATGAGGGTCATCTTGATTTGAACAGCAGCTGTCTGGTTTGCATCTGCAAGCACACTGTATGTAGTGAATTAAGAGTAAAAATAGCTAATTAACACCTTCTCTGTTTCCTTGTCATTAGTTACTATGAACCAAATTAATTCCTTCCAAAGGGCATGGAAGGTGCCAACACCAAGCTCAGGTTGAGAACTGAATTATTTCAGGTTCCAGAGAGAAATTTTTCCTTTTTTTGTTTTATTGCCAGTTTCCCAGAGCTGCCTCTGTGTTTCGTGAAATTTGGTACATGTATGCTCAGCTAACATCTGCATTTTGTATTTCATCATAGGAAGAGAAATTCTGAATTGGCACTTGAAAGGAACTTGGGGCTATTTTCTCCTGGTTTAGTAGTATGGTACCAATTGGAATCTGACTGTGAAGGAAATTCAAATCCTGATTCAAAGACTCGGATCATTTCAGAAATAGCAAACATATGACTTCTGAGTAAACAGACTAGTTGTAATAGACAGGATTAGAAAAAGGCTTGTTCTGGGCCAGCACTGTATTATTGAGAGTGATGATATCATACTGGTAATCACACTGTTGGGCTTAATGGCCCATAAACTTTGATAAAAGCTTTTGTAAAATTGTCAGCAATAATTCCCTCCATTGTTAGATTGCCAATGAACATCTTCAGCCCCTGGAATAAATTGCTACCATCAATTGTTTTTCTGTAATTATATAAAAGAAGACTTTCGCTCTGAAGGTGTAATAACTGAAATAATAATANAACCACCCAGAACTTTTTCATCTGGTTTGGGCAAGGGTAGGTTTACACCTGAAGCTATGGTGCTGTATGTGGAGACAAGGTGCCAAGGGCTCACTAGGTCAGAAGAAATGCACAATGTTGTTGTGGGATTTGTATGAAAATTGGAAAAGATTTGCTATAGTTTTAGTCAGTTCAGGGTTTTGGGTTTTGGTTTGGAGTTTTTTTTGTCATGACAGTTATCAGAATGTGAACATTAAAAAGGCACAATTACTTTCATAGGCATTATTATGCTATTCTAAAAGAAGAGCAGAAGCACTTAAATTTTATCCATATCTTAAAAGCTATGCCAATGTACGGTCGCTTTCAAATTGTTTCCACAGCTACTGGCTTCTTACCTTTACTTTTTTTCCCCTTTATCCCTTCCACTTGATTGGTTAAATAACAAATTACCAGCCACAATGTGATGCAAAATTGGCTATAATCCAAAGCAGGAAGAGAAGGAAGTTCTCTTGCAAGAAAATAAATAGCACAGGGTATTTAACAGTGCATTAAGCAACAGAGCTGTTAGACTGCACTGATACAGTGATGAGAGCAGGAAAATACTCTATGTCATTAGTTTAGTCAAGCAGTGAATTGCTCCAGCTCTGATATTGTTGGTGATACTCAACATATCTAATGCAGATGCAGTGATAAAGCAAAGCATAATGAAGAGTTGAACATGGACTTTCCACCTCTGCAGCATGGGATGGGGAGGAGGATCTGCCTTACCTGCCTGTAGGTGGAGTTTTATTTTTACACTCTAGGGAGGAGGGGAACAGAAATGACAGGCAGAAATAGACAAGAGTCTGTAATAGTTACTGTTTGCCTGTGTTTATTTGCTTAATTTTCTTTGGAGGTCAGTGCTAGGAACATATCCCAGGGGAATAGATTGTCCAGACTCTGCCTGTGCAGCTTCAGGAGAAAAAATAAATCCCAGAATTATAGGATGGTTTGGGTTGGAAGGGACCTTAAAGATCATCTAATTTCAATTCTAGTGGACACCTCCCACTAGACTGCATTGCTCAATGACCTATTCAACCTGACCTTGAACACTTCCAGGGAGTGGGCATTTAGAGCTTCTTTGGGCAACCTGTTTCAGTGCCTTGCCACCCTCAAAATAAAAAATTCATTTGTAATATCTAAAATGAAACTACCCTATTTCAGTTTAAAACTGGTAGGTCTTATCTTGTCACTATACTTCCTGCAGGGTCCCCTTTAAGTATCATAGAATCACAGAAAACCATTCATTTGATTGGAAGAGACCTTTAAGATTGAGTCCAACTGTTCACCCTGCACTGCCAGAGTCCCTAAACCATGGAGGGCCTTGAAGAGAGTCTGGCTCCCCATCTTCAGAGCATGCAGCTTTGGAGGAAAGCACTGCAGCTACATGCAGGGTGGTTTATGGAAAAGGTAAAATTACAGAGAGCTGGAGGAGAAAGAAGAAAATCTGGAACTTTTGCTTCTCAATTACAGTAACACTGCAGCAGGGACATGCATTTTCTATTGAGGCTTGATCCAGCAAACCTTAGGCATAATATCTCTTTGAAGTCTATGTGTATTTTGCCTGCCAGAACTGCAGGATCAAGTTTTTTATTACTTGATTTGCCTAAGAAAACTCTTCTCATCTACTTTAAAGGGAAAAACTGATAAAGAATACCACAGTGTTATATGAGGACTATGCCAAAAAGTACTATTATAAATTATAATCACATCAGAAAGTATTGTGGTATGAGTGTTACGACTTGAAATGAGTCTTTGGCCTGGGTACATCTAAAAGTGAGTCTAGTAAGTACAAATTTTGGTAATAGCCCTTCCACTTTCTTTCCCTAAAATGTATTTTCTAGACAAATTGTTGAATGGGAATAATATGAGTGAATTCTTTTGGTCATATAAAGTAGTGCAACATCAACATTGATTTCTGCCAAACAAAGTGGTGGTCTGATGGTTTAGCAAAAAAAAGAGGTATCTTTAAACTTGATGGAATTCATGTGATGGAATTGAGTGGCATTTCTCTCCCACTGTGTGTTGAAGCCAAAACTTTTACATGGGATTTCTTAGAAGTGTTGGTGTGTTTATACATTTTTTTTCTCTCTCTCTCTCAGAATTATTTACTGTAGCCCCAAGATGATATGTTAATATGCAGCTTTTAGTTTCTAGAGGCCTCTAGCACTTGCTTTATTCTATGTATCACTTATAAAAGTACATTAGAAAGATTTTTAAAGTGCATGTAACTAAAGTGAGAGTATGAACTTAACACTTGCTGAATTCTATGGTAAAAAGGAGATGATTAATTTGTTCAATAGTTGAGAAAAGTTCTTAATGGAAGTAATTATCAATAGCTCTAATTCAGCAAGCTGCTTTGGCAGATCCAGTATTTCAAGTCTACGTGTGATCCCTCTGAAATCAGTGGTGTTGTGTGGAGGCTTGGAGTTTGTAAAGGTTCAGGAGGGAACAAAAATGGTTTAAGGGAGTGATGGTTTTGAGAGTCTCAAGTGGTGACACTTTGGTAGGGTGTGACTGGTGAGGGCAGATACTTGGCATTTCTCAGCAATGAGCTGCTGAAGATGATTGAAATGGAAATCATGAGTAACTGGAAGTATCAGAAGTTTTGATTTATGGGTGTGAGTTTTGGCCAAGGCTTCATGGTGTATTCGTGCATCACCTGTATTTGATAGCAAGAAAACAGTGTTGACATGTGTGCACATTGTGATGTCTTGCTGTTTGTTAAACATTAGAGGTTGTACAATAAAATGTAATTCTTGTAGGGGAGGCAGGAGACCTAGAAAAGACTAGGAAAGGTTTTAAGCTAGTCACCTGAGTAGGACTGTACCTTATAATTGAAAACCTAGTAGTGTAAGGTCAATATCCTATTTAGGAGTTTTCCTTTTAGGATGCTGTGGTGTAGGAAGACCTTCTATGCTGATGAATTTAGTATATTTCTTTGTATTCTTGCTCCTTATCAACTCTTAGAACTGATTATCTGTGTATTAATAAAACAATGTGCTTAGAAAAAGCATATTTAGTATTATGAATCACAGAATCACAGATTCTGAAGAATTACTATTCTCAGTAGCACTGCGTTTGCAAGATTATTATTAATTGCTGGTGTCTCACTTTTTTTTTCCCCCTGAAGCTACTGTTTGTATCAGTACATGAAAGTACAAATGCAGTTTTCTAATTCTTGAAATAAAACCCATCTGTTTTTACAACATGGTTTTAACCTGCAGCACTTGAACATTCTCTGTATGTCTCATTCTGATCTTCCTCAAAGATACTTCTCCTTGATACATATCTTTATTGTCATTGTACATTAGGATGGTGGGGCAGGTTTTTACTCAATAACCACCCTCCAGCTGCCTCAGTGCATTTTATTTGAGCAAATGCCAAAAGCACTTCGAGGTTAAAGACAGTGACAGTGTCTGTATCCTAGGACTGGAAACTTTGCATGGGGCATCTTTGTGGTTAAGGAAAGCTGAGTGAGGTGGTACCCAAGAAGTCTCTTTACTAGTTCAGTTTAGTTCTGGTGCAAACATGCTGGGGGCTTCAGTGCATGAAAGAGTTTTCCATGAATACTGCAGCACTATATTAAATTAATACTATTTTATTGAAGGTGTTCAGACATGTAACTTGTATGATAATTTCCCTGAAACATGACCAAAAGAGTCAGTTTGTAGTCAAAAGCAGGTGTTTAACGACACTGTTGTTTGTGTTCAGTGTTTTGAATGCACCACAGCAATAAGTAGGCAGTGATTTATCTCAGAAATGTACATACACCTTTAAAAATACAACCTGTCTGCCTGATAGTTAATTAATCACCTCCAACGATAAACTCAATGTTATGTGAGGAATGCTTTCCAGCACTAGCAGCATTTTAAAAAGCTGCTTTAGATGTATATTAAAAATGCTTTTGGAGACTGAGAGACAGAAAAGCTTAGAAGTCTGATGACTGTTTATCTGAAAGTAATTCCCAGGGGCAGAGGAACTGAGTTCCCTGTTCCTAGTTGTTTAACCAGGCAGGGAATTTATTTGGTCGTCTGCTCACAGAGACACTGAGGGGCCAGTCTCTTTTAAAATTAAAAATTAAAGGCAGGATGATTATTGCAGTGCATGAAATTCAGGGTTGATATATGTTGAAGGCAACATGTTCTCCATAACTCACAGAAAATGCAAGTGTGTGGCTGATGTCAGGAGGAGGGTGCTTCCTGAGGCTTAGAAAGTCATTCCATAGGCTCCATCTTTCATTGCATCACATTTATTTATAATACTTGCTGTGCCTCGTTTAAAATGTATATGTTCTCTTGCAGTGTTTCCTGAATGTATGTGATGTGGTATGCTAAAAAGAGAGATTGCTTTAGCTGTGGACTGAGTTCAACAGCTGAGACTTCTGCCAGTCATGCAGGGAAGTTTGCTAGCATAGTTTCATTTAGAGAAAGGAATAGCAAACATTTACCTCTGCACCACACATGGGCAGCTCTTATCTAAAGCTAACAGTACCTTTATGTGTACAGGTATGGAGAGAGTGTGAGTATCAGCAGCACTGTGGTACGAAAAGACAAGGTCACATTCTGCCCATAAAACCTTGCACAGCCCCACTTTGCTCAGGACCAAAAGCACAGCTGGGGCTGCAGGCAGGGCAAGCAGTGTTCAAAGGCAGGGGTGCCAGTCTTTCAGGTTTCTTCCCAGGCTGGGCTGCCTGGTGTAAAGGGCTCGTGGGGAAAAAAAAAAAGTTGTTTGTCTTTTATCAATGCAACCCCTTGTGGAGAAGTCCTGTGCAGTACTCTTTCAAGGATTTTTTGTTTTGGATATTTATTTCAGGCCACTGTGAAGAATGCTGCATGGAAATCATAATTAATCTGTTGCAGATAAAGCAGGGGATTTTGGATTCGTGTCTCAGAGAAGTGCCAGAAGTTATGGCCAAAAAAATAATACAGCAAGGGGGTGCTAAAGTTACCTGGATTACCTGAATTCAAGTATAAAATCTTCAGCATGCTCTGGAATTTGGGGAAGGGTGGAGATTGTTTTTGGTTTTGTCTGGGTGGGTTGGACTGACTGTGTAAGGATCAGAATAAAGGACTTCCCTTGAGATAGTAAAAGAGGATTATAAAATCAGGATCTGTGTATTATAATTGTCTGCACTGTTATATAGATTTGATTTGGTCTAAGCCCTGCCCCACCCCCAACCCAAAGTAATTGTACAATAATAAAAAAATTACATGCTTTGATACAGGGCACACAGGCTAAATAATTTATTTTTTTTCTTATGGGTATTTTCTTAGCTGTAATACAAAGGATGGGTGAAGCAAGATGTAAATGCTGGGGTCTCAAAGTGTCTGTGCATGATATGGAAATATCTTTGAAATCTGATGGTTTGGGGGGTTGTGCCCACTGTTTAATTGCCTTCACCTTTCCAAGGTGCAGGTCAGCACCAGCCAGGGCCAGGTGCTTCATGGGGCTGCTGCTGAGAGATGCCCCCATGGGATCCCCTGTTGAGGGATGCTGCTGAGGAAGGGCTCTGCTTACCCTGCCATTCCCACTGCTGCTTGCTGCCTTGTGTGCTGGCCCAGCTAAGCTTTCACTCTTTGTCCCTGGCTTGGTGACTGGAGTGGTTTGAGTCTCCTTGATAAGCTGTGAGGTTGTGTTTGGGTTAGGTGTGATTCACGGTGTTCAACCTTGGCCATGTGAGGGATTGCATAATCTTCCTTCTTCTTAAGTCTGTCAGAGTTTGTAAGTTGTGGAGCAATACAAAACAAAAAGGGGAAGAAATAAAAAAAAAAATAGAAAAGAAAATCTATTAGGCTTTGAACTACATGTTGTCTACAGACTGCCATTAGCCATGACTGCATATTTAAGAGCTCATAGCTTCAGGATATTGTGTTTTCATTAATATTGAGAATTAATCTGCAGTGTGTTATTCTGCAGCATTAGCAGCAATCTTTCTGCTGCATACAAATTAGATTTTTTGCTGCAGTACAAATTCAACTGTGGGTAAAGGTTTACAGAGGGTATTTATGGGGCATCTGCACGGAATAGTGTGTCCTGCTTTGGGTATTTGGGAGGGTGGTGTTGTTGTTGGTTTGATTTTAAGTGACACTGCAGCATGCCAGCATAACAGGTGGGATACTTACATCCCCTTTCTTGCTTTCTTTTTTAAAAATATCTGCTCCCATAGCTTAGAACTTCATAGGTTATGACCATGAAAAGCAAATTCGGTGCAAATCTATCAGCCAAATTTCAGGACAATAGACGATATACAAATTCTACATGATTTCCAAAGAGAAAATATTTCTGCAAGCTAAAACTAGCCCTGCAATATCTTGGAAGGCTGTGAAGGGTGCTGAACAACTTCTGCACTCAACTAATGTGGTAAAAGGATACTTGCAAACTGGCTGGATTGAGCCCTGAAGAATGGGGGTGGAGACTTCTCCCAGGCCAAGGAACCCAATGCCAACCTTGGGTGTGTTGTGTTTGCTCTGTTTTCTCCCAGGCTGTGATAAGCTGATTCCTTTGCCCAGCCATTTGCCCGTTGCCCTCACCAGAAGCTTTTGGGTGGCTGAGTGCACCCAGGGCTGGGCACACCTCCAGTGGAAGCTCAGAGGGAAGAAAATGCAGCTTACAGCTGGGTGTATGACAGGACAGGAGGCAATGGGTGCAAGTTGGAGCACAAGAGGTTTAGGGGAAACACAAGGAAAAACTTGTTCCCAGTGAGGGTGGCAGAGCCTGGCAGGGGCTGCCCAGGGAGGTTGTGGAGTCTCCTGCTCTGGAGACATTCCAGCCCCACCTGGATCTGTTCCTGGGTGACTTGGTCCAGGTGCCCCTGCTCTGGCAGGGGGTTGGATTAGATGATCTTCTAGCTCCCTTCCAACCCCCAATATCTGTGAATCTGTGGGTGGATTGGGTTTATTCTCCCCTGGGCAGCAGGGCTGATTGATTCACTGCCCTCAGGGTATTTGTACCTGCAGCCTTTCTTTTTGGGGTGAGGAGTGGAGAAGAGCAGCATGTAATGACTGTCATATGATTTGATTCAAAAAGTGCTCCCTACTACTAAGTTTTCTTATTTTTAATTGTTTTGGGGTATTTTTATTATGTGCATAAGACAGAGTTCTCTTGATCTTCACAACGTTTTGAAAACGAATGACAGGGAAAATATTCCTCAAGCTTTGTTTTGCATCTTAGTCCTGGGCTCTGTTTTATTGGCAATTTAAATCCATTAGAAAAAAAACAAGTCTGCACGGATCCTGTGATGTACAACAGCTTCCCATCTAAATCTGAAGTGTAATCATGCACAAACATTGACTTGACCAGTATTGCTAGTGGCATTCTTGTTAAGTGGATAGTTAAAGGCTTAATGACCCCTTTGAAACCGATTGTGCTTTCTGTCACATATTGATGGTACCGTGGAAGGCTGGCAATTTACATTTTTATTATTATTATTGTTATTCTAGGTGTTTTTTAGAAAGCATTTCAACTGCTGGCATGGCTTGTCAGCTATTTCCCATGCCAGATAAGATGGAGCTGTTGGACAGGGCACATCAAAGCCTAGCTGCTTCGTGTAGCATCCTCAGGGTTTCTGCTGAATCTTGGTTGAACACTCATCAACTTCATTTCAGAATTGTTGTGGCAAGAGAGAAGTTGCCAGTTGGATGATACATTTCTGTGATGAAAAGGAAAATCCCACTGGTTTGGGAACTATGTAGCCTTGAATGTTTTCTTTGGTGAACCCAGTCACCAGGAGGTCTGGTTGTGGTGAGGTCTGAGAAGCCAAGGCAGGGAGGCCCCAGCACTGAGTCTGTCCCTTGACTTTTTCCATAATGGGTTTTTTGTCATATAGCTTAAGGGTAGATGGAGAAAACATCACTAAATACCTGGTTTCTGAGTATTGATGGTGAATTCAAAAGTAGTGCAAGGTAGCCTAAAATGCAACTAATTGAAAAAGTATCTGTTTTGAGGTTTGGTAATGGAATAAACTGCTGGAAGCTTTGGGATGCTTTCACTTTTTATGGCACTTAGGAGCAGTTTAACACAAGAGAGGACAGCACAGGGCAGATGCTCCAAGCTTTTTACATGAGATTGTTCTGCTCCTCATGCAGACAAATGTCTGCATCATCCACTGGCACAGCCTTGGGCTGTTGGGTGAACATCTTCAGTTGAACACCGAGGAACCTGAACAAAAGTAAGCAAAGCTTTCACACCTTGCTGTTTATAGTTTCTCATCCTGTTATGGATTAAATGAAATTAATTAAAAATGGCAGCTGGTAAAATCAAGAACATATTGAACTTGGCATTGGTCCTCTTATGTAAGACTGGGACTTATAAAAAAACACTTGGATGGGGGATGAAGCACCTCCAGTGAGAGCCCCTGGCTGCTGCCCAGGACAGCTGCAGGGCTGCTGCAGCTTCTCTGACAAACAAGGGTGTTGCAATATGCAGCCACTCCTGAGCACAGGAGGTCTTTTCTCCTAACTGCCCTCTTCCATGGAAAAATGTACTCCCAAAACCAAAGACCAAGCAAGAGTTGTTCTCCTCCTGGGACCAGACTGGGGGGTGTCAGATAATATCTTTCAAGATGGCACCCTGCAGCCAAGAGGTTGAAATAAGCCTTGAAATTTATCTATCCACTCTTGCAGACATTTTTGGGAGACTTTCTTGCAGCATTTGGTGTTCCCCAAAGTTGTGTGCTCATAACCAAAGGCAAATGTGTGTCTGAGATCAAACCTCTCCTGCAAAATCTTGCTCTGTTCATCCTCTGTGGTGTTCAGAAGGGAAATGGTGCTTGCAAGCACAGTGTTGAGCTGTGTCTCCAGGAGGTGTTTCTGCCTCTTGATGATGCCTGTCTGCCTCTTTTTCTGGAGGAGCACAGGGGGAAGTTTAAGGGATCCTGAGGAAAGGCAGGGGGGGATTATTGAGTTTTTTTTGACCAAGGAGGTTTCTGAAGACTTGGTTCTACCTTTGGAAAGCTTCTTGAAGGAGCTGTGTTTACAAAAGAAGAACTGGCTTCCCTCGATGTCTGGAGATGTGCAGTGGGTCTGTACCCTCAGTGAATTGATTCTAAGAGCAGCAGGGCTATGGTTTCTCTAAAGTCCTAAATTAAAGGGTAATTTTTATTTTTCTTTGTAAGATGTGTAATTTGGCTGTTTGCAGTGTTCTGGAGAGGCAGCAAAATGACTGTTGGCTTTCCCACAACCAATCCTTGACCTTCCCCACCATGTAAGCATTAACAGATTCCCTGCATTGTACGTGGGGGTGGAGAAAGGAGCTGTAGAGTTCCACACACACATTTCTTAGCTTGTAGTGAGCACTTGGCCTGCAGTCTCAAGACAGTGCTTGGGTTTTGTTTCCTCCTCTGCACAATACTGGATGTAAAACAGTTATGTTGTGAAATTATTTTGTACAAAATATGTGAAAACTACCACTCAATACAACTCAAATCATGTACAGCTCTAGAGTTTCCTGGGGGAAATGCATGACATTTGTTGGTGTGCATCTGTGCATCCTTCTGTGCCCAGACTGAGGAGCTCTTTGGGTACTTGGCTTCTTCCTTTGAGCTCTCAGTGTTGATGCACTCAGTGTTGAAACCTCATCTGTGCACGATGCTGGTCACTGAGGTGTAGCATGAAATGGAGTTTTCACCCCCTCCATGTCTCCACGAGTCTCAGACTCGGCAGCTTGTGAGCTTTATGTAAGCTGATGGATGCTAAAGGAGTGCTGAGCACTGTAGGTGCAGGGTGGGCAGGATGGTTTCAGGGCTGTACACATCTGTTACCTTTGTGCCTTGCTCACAGCAGAGCAGCAGGGGCCTTTTGACACTTCAGATTTGGTTCGGTTCAGTTGCTCAATCCCAGCTTTTGTTTTGTATGTTACTGTAGCTTCACGTTTCACTGTAAGTTGTTCACTCTGCTGTGCCAGATATAGGAAGTTTGGAGAAAATACCAAGGCAGCAGTGAGTGGATTAAGGAAAGATGAGCAAATACTTGTGTCCAGCATGATTAGGGATGTAGGGAAGTGGGGGTCAACCTCTTCTCCCAAGTTAAAAATGCCAGGATGAGGGGGAATGGCTTTAAGTTGCACCAAGGGAAATTTAGGTTGGGTAGCAGGAAAAATTTCTTTAGAGAGAGGCATTGGAATGGGCTGCCCAGGGAGGTGGTGGAGTCCCCATCCCTGGAGGTGTTTAAGAACCATGTGGATGTGGTGCTGGGGGACATGGTTTAGGGACCCTGGACTGGATGATCTTAAAGGTCTCTTCCAAGCAGAGGATTCTGTGATTCTGTGATTAGCTCTGTGAGTTGTGCTCTTGTTCAGACAGAGCAGATGAGCCTTGTGTGGCACGATGGAGCCAAGTGTGAAAACAACGGGTGTGAGTTGCATCCATGGCAGATCACAACCTGCTGCCTTTGAGAATAAACCAGCCCAAACTGTGTCTGTATTCTTCTCCTGGCTGAAAGACCTTGTAGATTACAGAATTAGTTTAAAACAGAGATATTACAAATCCAGAGAACTATTGCTAGCTACTTGGTTTGCTAGGCTAAGGTTCTATCCTGGGATGGAAACTATGAGGCTCTTCTTAGCCTGGATGTTCTGCAATAACATTTTATCAGCAGGCAAATTCTCATTAAATACACCCCATCGGCTGTGCTCAGGCTGCCAATTTCTGAGTGGAAACACTGTATTAACTTGGCTGTTCCCTGCAGGATATTACTCTTGGAAAATTATAACAAAGAGAACAATCCCCAAATCAGCATTTTTCATTTATAGCAGGCTGGGATTTACAGTGTGGATCTGAGCCTGCCTGAAGAATTCCCTATCTGCCGTGGCAGGGAACAGCACGCATTGCTGTGTTTGCCCAGGGAAAGCATTTGTCTGAAATGTACAAGGCAGTTTGGATCCATGTAATGATTCATTATCAACTTTATTCCCAGATTGCACATGCTTTTTAGGACCACAGTTTATCTCCTTCATGTGAATGACGTGTGCTTCCCGGAGCCAGAAGTGTAAAGGACATGGTTGCATCCCCCAAACCATCAGAGCCCAGCCTGCAATAACTCATTTGAGGTGAAAACTACAAGAGAAAGGGAAAAAAAGTTCTTTAAATGCTAAAGAAAAATCAATCACAAAACTTAAAAGAGGAGTTTCGGGGCATTAAGATGTCCAAGCAAGCCATTGTAATCTAGAAATTCAGCACTTCTGTACTATGCCTATAATTACTGAACTGGATAAAGTCAGTCCAGTGATTTGATTTACTTTTTTGGCAGATTTAAGTAAGCAATGCTGTGAATCTCTGTGAAAAAAAGAAAAAAGAAAAAAAGAAAATTTTACTATTACAGGAAAGGGAGAAGAAAAAGTTTTTTGTTTTGTTTTTCCCTGTAAAGTTTTGTCAAAGTTAAGCACTTTACCGTTTATAGGTGCAGTCCTCTGAGTAGTTGTTCCCTTTTGTTTGCATAACAATTAGTATCAGCAAATGAAAACACAGTTGAAGCTTTTCACTTTGTCAGTTTCTTCTCACCAAGGGCATGCAAATGCCAAGTGACAGCTGCTGGAAAAGCCCTGAGTCCTGGGGGGGAACCAAGCCCCAGTGTCCACAGAGGTGTGGGGTTGTTGGGTGCATTTCTGAGTGTATTTACTTACACACAGCCATGGAAATGGATGGTTATTCAGATTTTCACACGTGCTGCATAGAAACCTTGATTCTTTAAAAACATAACCAGTGGGTTGTGTGTTTTTTATTCAAGTGACCTTAGTCTAACGTGGTATCAGTGATTTTTAAACAACAGGAGGAGTTATTCCAGTGCCAGTACTTCTGAGAGTGCCAGCCTTAGATACACAGTCTATGGCTATTGTTGCTTGCTAAGAATAAAATAATTTATAGTTTATTTCCATCTAAAGCATATTTCTTTTTCTCTTTTCTTGCTGGAGTGTTTTGCAGAGCTGAGATGGGAAATACACTTCCCTAATAACATAAGAGGTGGGGAGAATGGGGCAGTTAGTGTTGTTCATTCCCATTAACTCCAGTATGCCCTCTCCCTTTCATATAACATTTCATTTGACTTAATATTCCTCTTCAAAAGAGGGCAATTAAGCAAAAGGTCTGTGCTTTGTGCCAATATCTTTGAAGCCAACCATGAGACTCCATTCCCAGAGGATGAAAGATAATTTCTGAAGAGGCCTGAAATTTCTAGTGTGTAAACAGAGTGAGTGGATGGTTTTACTAAATGTCTGTATTTATTAATAATTGTATTAACTGCCTCTTATGGGTCTGCACTCTGGTTTTTGCATTAGAGTTCTGGTAACCAGCTCAGTCTTTTCAACACCAGGGAGGTGGTAGTGAGTGATGACTGACACTGTCTCTGTGCAACTGCCTGGAGAACAGCATGGAAGTGAAGGGTNTTATTTATTTATTTATTTATTTATTTATTTATTTATTTATTTATTTATTTATATATATATATATTTAATATGGAAGAAGGCAGCAACAATAGTTACATCTACTCTGCACCCTGACAGGTGATGAAATTGCATGGAGTGACCTTCTGGGGACACCAGGAAGTTCATGTTCCTTTCATTTATGTCCCGTGGTTGTGCCTTTCGAGCGAAAGGGCCTCTTCAGCAGTTTTATCTTTTCTTCTTTTACTTTAAAATGTGTTCACCAAAACTAGCTTCTCCATTCCAGATGTGTTACTAAGTGTCAGCATATTTGATGCCTTTGCGGGTGGGCTCATAAAAACCTGATCTCACTTCATGTTCTTTGCATAATGAAGAAAAAAACACCTCTGGGGGAATCATGATAATTGAAACATAATTCCCAGGTACTTAAGCATATTAATGTTTTTAAAACAAGGCCAGAAACCGATGGGAACATCCAAGGACTTCATACATATTTGTGGAGAGAAAGAAAATCTCATAGCCTTTACAATTTATTTTTTTTTAGAGTGCAGTCTTGTTTCTTTAAAACACAAGGTGAGCTGCTGGATGAAATAAACAGGAGCAGCATATAAAATTTTGATTTTTCAGCCTTACCACTCACTGGGGGGGGGAAGCAGATGCTTCCTGTGGAGCTGCATCTCTGCTGAAATTCAGTCAGCTCCTCAGAGTTGAGAAGAGCTCTGTACTTCACAGGTGGAAGTGCAGTGACCTGAAACACCCACCCAGAGCTCATCCCCTTAAGCTCATGGGCTATCCACAATTATGTTCTGCAAAGTTGTTCATGCCTCTTAAAGATATGTGGGATTACTAAAGGAAGATAAGGTTGGTAACTAGTTCAGTGCACAATCTGAGCTTGCTCTGCAGAAGCTGAGGGAGGAGACAGTGATGTGACTAAATCAAAGGTAGATTTTACTTGCTGCTTTTCAGCTGAAAGGTGTCTCTTCAGCTTCAAGAAGATGGATTGTTTTGGTTACTCACTGCATTCAAACCTTAAACCTTGGCTGTAATGAAATGGTTTAATAAAAAATGGAAAAATGAAAGGGCACTGTTGTTTCCCCAAGGCTAATTTGAGGAGGTTGATTAATCATCTTTCAAAACGTGCAGTGATACTAATTCAAAATACCTCCCCCAGCAGTTTAATACCAGAAATTATTCTATAGTTAGTGAAGTATGTCTGCAAATTGTAGCAGCTTGCTTGTAGCATCCAATTTTGGCCTTTCTGGAGAACTTTACCAGTAAAAATGCTTTATGAAATCTCTTCATATACTCCTTTTGGATTCTAATCCTGCATTTGCAACACAAAACTCTGGTTCATGTTCAGACACATGCTTCTGACTCAGGTTGGACTAGTTGAAGAAGCCCAACACAACTAAGCCCACCAGAGGGTCTGCAGAGGGAAAAATGCCTCCATTTCTGGAGTGTGAATCTAACACCTTTATTTAAATCGCCAGTGAGCTAACTCTGAACTGGTATTAGTGTAAGAAAGTCAAAGGCTCAGAGTGCTGAGTGAATTCAGGTTCTTTAGGATGGAGATGTTTATTCTCAGCACAAATCCTAATGTCTCACCATAGGCTTTATGAGTTAGAAGTGATCATCAGGGTTGACTTGTGTAGCATTGCTGGTCTCCTCCTGGAGTAGCTGTAGGAGCATCAAGGTATGATTAAGCTGAAATAATAATTCTTGTCACATAGTCTGTGCAGCCAACAGAAAGCTGTTTATGTGAGGGCTTTTGTTCTGATCTGGAAGAAATGGCCATGCTTGTATGCACAGTTAAGTTTTAATTAATGAGAAATCAGCACGTGCTCTGTGTGGTGCCACACCTGAAAAGCCTGATCTGAGTTTTAAAGCTGGATTGAGATTGAATAGGGGATGTTGTAAACTCATGTTTGCAATGGATCCCTGTCCTTCATTTGACAGAGCAGTCATTTGCTGGGCTCACCAGCCCACAGGACTGTGTCTGCTAGAAGTTCTAAAAGCAGGTAGGATTCCTGGATGACAAAACTATAGATAGGGAATTATTCTGGGAAAGAGGCAGAACATCATAACTGGAATGCTACTGGGCAGCTCCAAATGTGTCTTGGCTGCTTTGCCTTAATGGATCTTCTGACCCACCCTTCAAAAAGGAATTTTTTTATTATTTTTTTTTTAATAAGCCTGGCTTTGAAGTTGTTTCTTACTGTCCTGGTGAGTTCTTGGGATTCTCCTGATGTTGTGTGTGGAAGCTGGATGCCTGCCAGCTGTGCAGGCTGGCCTGAGCCATTCCCACAGGGCTCTTGCTGAAGCATCAGATATGCCAAGGCTGTTCTAACCTGTTGTTGGGATGTCTCCCAAGTTCAGCGTGGTTGAATTCCACATGTTAAGTCTTTGGGGAGAGATTTTCTGGGTCTCTTCCCACATTTCAAATTGGTGCTTGCCTGCGTGCAGTTAATGCCCATGGCAGCACTGTAGACTGCTGAATTCTTTCTGTGCAAGACACAAAATGCTCACATATTGGTTGAGGAAGTAAAGCTGTATATTCTACTTTGCCTCATTTGTCAGCTTTTGGAAGAGCAGAGGGTTTTGGGAAGGGGGTCTTTGTGTTTGCTTTTTAAAAATCTGTTTCATGGGCAGCTGCTGTGGAAATATGGGATCTGTTGGACATCTCATAACAGCACCACTTCTGTCAGGGAGTTACCTTCAGGTTTTTCAGAATGTCTGCCCTGGGGTCACAGACTCCCTCTAAGGCTGCTTGTGAAGAAAATGACTGTAACCAATCTCTTCTGAATGGGAGGCAGTGAAGTCAGGAGAGAAGCTTGTTGTCACCTGGGATAGTCACTGCCTTTTCCTACCTTTCTCTGGAAAAAAAAAAGTGCATTTTGTAGAAGAACCACTTGTTCTTGTGTGCTGAGGTGCTAGATCCAGTGAGTGCTTTGCATCTGGAAATACTCTTACCTGCAATTAGGAGCTATAGTACTCTTGAGGAATGTTTTTAAGGTGTATTGCTCCTGCAGGTCATCCTGTTTCTGTTCCTTCAGTCCCTTCCAGGTGCCACTGTTGTCTGTTGACATTACCAAGCCAGCGTGAACTTTCTGTAGACCAAAGCTTTGGCTTAAGCACCTGGTGCCTGCTTTCATCTGTGGATTTTGTAGTCTGAACTAAAAGCCAGAAAACAAAGAAGGCTTCAGATGATGTGGTGGAGGAACATTTTAGTGGAGACGTTTAGGCCAGCCAGTCATTACTCATCCAAATTCAGGGTTAGGCTCAGGCTCTGTGGGAGGGACACTGCAATCCCATAATGCAGAGAGGAAGCACAAATAAAGGATATTGGTGCAGAAAGAAATTTAGAATATTTCCACAGTGAAACTCTATGTGTGTATGTTGTTGATCCTGTGGACTTGATACCAGTGAAGGATGCAACTTTTACTGTTAACCTCAGAATTTTGGTTAACAGTTCCTGTGTTTAGTTTTAAAAATAAATTATAAAACTGTAAAAAAGTGTTGCAGCAGCACCTGCATGGCCTGAAGTGCTGGCTCCTTTTGCCTGCAGATATCCAACAGCCAGTCTGCTTTACCTGTACTTCACTAAAGCTTTGGGATTTTAAACACTTCTCAGGTTTATTTACCCTATGTGTTCTCTTGAAGCATTTAAAAGAAGATAGTATATTTTCAAGTGTCTTAAGAGATGAAAATGATAAGTGAAATTATTAGGAGATCTAGCAGACCCTTTCACATTGAAGCCATAATGGCTATAGGTAGGAATGACAGAATAATTAAATCCAAAATAATAATAATAAAAACTAGTATATTAAAAAGAAATAAGAGTAAAGACTATGATGAAGATGTGGAACAGACACTTGCTTTAATGAAGAGCTCAGTCTGATTAATGTATAAGGCTGGAGTGACTTTTCATCAGAGCTGTGCATGCCAGGCCATGTCTGAGCAGGAATATATTTTCTCAGATAATCAACATTTGTTCTTTGCCCGGGGTGCTAAACAACCCTGTTGTTGTGTTCTGCCATGTGGAACACCTCAGTGAGCTTTCCAAAGGAGAACAACAACAAAAAAAAATTCAACTTGGCTGAGCAAAGCTCCTGGTGTTTATAGTAAAAGCTGGAACATGCTCCCCTGCTCTGCCTTGAACTTCTTCATTGGTGAAACTACTCCCTGCCTCTCTCAGGAGCTTCAAGTTGGGACAGTTGCTGTGCAAGGGTTTGGCTCTGGGATGCCCTGCAGGAAGGGCAGAGGTGGGAGCCAGTGTTCCCTGAGGATCAGCTGGGGGCAGAAGGACAGAGTGGCTGGAGTAGAGGGTGATGCCCACACAGAAGGGACTCCAGAAGGAGCCCCCCTGGGCTCTCTCCAAACCCTATTTTTACATTCCAAGTGGTTTCATCTCAGAAGCAAGTGCTGGTCTTGATGGAAGAGCTGCGCTGGTGCAAGTGAAGGGGTGAACATAAACTGTTGTGTTAGTGAAACTTCATGTGTGGCCAAATCCACTCCGAAAAGTCAAAGCAGGTTAGGAAAAGTGGAAAGCTGTCTGTTTAATGGCAGGGAGAGACTTCTGAAGAGCACGGTGTGTGGGTGGTGCTGGAGCAGAAGAGCAGCTTGTGTGTGCAAAGCTGAGCAATAATTAACTCTGTGTTGAAGCATCCCTGTTGATTAAAACCTATATATTCTTGTATTTATTTCAAGGTGCTTAAGAAGGGCTGTTTCTGTTATTGTGAACATGGCACTAAGCCAGCTGATGCTACCTTTGTGTGTTTATCTTCTTAGCAGCACAGTTTTCTCACAAAATAGTTTCTACTGGCAAGAAATAATGCTACGAGCCCATTACTAATGCACCAACTTTTTTTTTGTCCTAATACACTTGTACCTTGCATGCCTTTTAAATGTGGCATGTGGTTTTACATCTGCTGGGGACTTGTATTTGTTCATTTTCAGAGAATATAAATGGATTTGATCCTCATTTTTGATGCAAGAGGAAGGACTGAAAAATCACCATTACACAAAACCCAACCAAAATGGTGGAGTTAATGAACTTTATATATGGTTCAGGCATAAAACAAAGCTATTCATATGCCTGTAAAAATGAGTGAATCATGTCCAGTTAAAGTAAACTGAGTTTTATCTTCTGCTCTGGCCTCTGACTAGCAGAGGTTTAGCAATACTTTGTGGCAGTAATTCTTGTTCAGAACACCAGGTATCAGCAGATATCACAGAATAGATTAAAACACTCATTGGTTAACTCCAGTTACATGTTTTGTCTACTAAGAGCAGTTTAGCATTTGGTAAAATGAACAGCAACCTTTATCCAGGTATTTTTCATTCCAATTATAATAATAATGAACCCTATGCTGAGAAAGATGAACCGATTTAAGATCTAACTGGAAAATGGCAATTATTGAAGTCAAGAAAACCTAAGAATGATGCAGTACAGCTTGGATTCTCATTAGACTGCAAAAGCTCAGTTTCCCTGGCAAAGCTATCAAGCCCAAAATCAGAATTTCAATCAAGACTGAGTCCACTGCAGGCTGTTAAATGGCTGCTTGAGCCCCTCTGCCTTTCTTCTGCAGGGTTTATGGAGGGGATAAGGCTTTCAGAGAGGTATTGCCCTTCCCCAACTCATCAGCAGCCGTTACTTAGTGATTCACAGCTTGGAAAAGAAGCCCTGAGGGTTCCCAGCAGGACTTTCAGAGCTGCATTCCCCAGGCCACAGCCATCTCTGGGAGACTGGGTTGCTCAGGCACTGGGGATGGTATATTTAGTTGTTTTTTCGCTTTAGTTGTTTTTTTACAGTTCATCTGGAAGCGTTTGCAGTCTAGCAAGGATTTTCCTGGTTGTGCCTGAAGCTGGAGCAGGGAAGCAGGGTGGCTGCAGAAAGCTGTTTGAGCCATCAGATGTGAAGTAGTTTTGCAGTGGGAGAATGATTCCTTCCTCCCAGCCTCAGCTCTTCCTTAGGCAATTCACTTCGGGAATTGTGTTACTGCATTTGGCCAAGAGGACCATAGTTATTTGAAAAACATCCTGTAAATGAGCCTTACTGAAATGTTGTTGCTGTTACTTCTTTTTAGAATTATTTTATTTAATCTTCATTAGAATCATAGAATGTTTGGGGTTGGAAGGAACCTCTAAAGGTTTTTAGTTCGGCATCCCCTGTAATGGGCAGGAACATCTTCTAGACCAAGTTGCTCAGAGCTCTGAACCCTCTCCAACCTGTCCTTGAATGTTTCCAGGGATGGTACTTTTGCCACCTCACTGGATCACCTGCTCCTGTGTTTCACCACCCTCATTGGAAGAAATTTCTTCCTTTTATCTAGTATAAATCAACTTTTCCTCACAGAAGAGGTGTTCCAGTCCAGCATTCCAGTCATTTTTGTGACTCTCCTCTGGACACACTTCAAGAATAATGAGGTTTAAACTTTCTCCTTTGCTTCATCCCTGATTTAAGCATCACTGAAACCCATGCCATTGGTTGAATGTTCTGGCGTGAAGGAGAATTTAAGCAAATTGCTCCACTGATTCAACAGCAGTTGTCACCACTCCTCCAAGTGAGTTAGTTGCCTGGGTGATATTCTTGTCAAGCTATAATAACTGCTGAGAAAGCAGAGGTAAATTGGTATACATGGGTGTAATTAAATACAGTTATTATGGAATCTGTAACAGGACCACACTTGAATTTTACTAGATTGTGGCTTTTTTTTCTTAATGGAACTTTCTTCAGTATTTTCCTAAAAACACTTTAATTTCGTTTCTGCAAATGGCATGTTTTCTAGTTTGTTTGTTTAAAAGCAGATGAAATGAAACACGTAGCTGGATGTTCACATGTGCAAATGTTTGAACTGAACAAGCCCAGAAGGTGTTTGTTTGCAGTTACACNAAAACCTATATATTCTTGTATTTATTTCAAGGTGCTTAAGAAGGGCTGTTTCTGTTATTGTGAACATGGCACTAAGCCAGCTGATGCTACCTTTGTGTGTTTATCTTCTTAGCAGCACAGTTTTCTCACAAAATAGTTTCTACTGGCAAGAAATAATGCTACGAGCCCATTACTAATGCACCAACTTTTTTTTTGTCCTAATACACTTGTACCTTGCATGCCTTTTAAATGTGGCATGTGGTTTTACATCTGCTGGGGACTTGTATTTGTTCATTTTCAGAGAATATAAATGGATTTGATCCTCATTTTTGATGCAAGAGGAAGGACTGAAAAATCACCATTACACAAAACCCAACCAAAATGGTGGAGTTAATGAACTTTATATATGGTTCAGGCATAAAACAAAGCTATTCATATGCCTGTAAAAATGAGTGAATCATGTCCAGTTAAAGTAAACTGAGTTTTATCTTCTGCTCTGGCCTCTGACTAGCAGAGGTTTAGCAATACTTTGTGGCAGTAATTCTTGTTCAGAACACCAGGTATCAGCAGATATCACAGAATAGATTAAAACACTCATTGGTTAACTCCAGTTACATGTTTTGTCTACTAAGAGCAGTTTAGCATTTGGTAAAATGAACAGCAACCTTTATCCAGGTATTTTTCATTCCAATTATAATAATAATGAACCCTATGCTGAGAAAGATGAACCGATTTAAGATCTAACTGGAAAATGGCAATTATTGAAGTCAAGAAAACCTAAGAATGATGCAGTACAGCTTGGATTCTCATTAGACTGCAAAAGCTCAGTTTCCCTGGCAAAGCTATCAAGCCCAAAATCAGAATTTCAATCAAGACTGAGTCCACTGCAGGCTGTTAAATGGCTGCTTGAGCCCCTCTGCCTTTCTTCTGCAGGGTTTATGGAGGGGATAAGGCTTTCAGAGAGGTATTGCCCTTCCCCAACTCATCAGCAGCCGTTACTTAGTGATTCACAGCTTGGAAAAGAAGCCCTGAGGGTTCCCAGCAGGACTTTCAGAGCTGCATTCCCCAGGCCACAGCCATCTCTGGGAGACTGGGTTGCTCAGGCACTGGGGATGGTATATTTAGTTGTTTTTTCGCTTTAGTTGTTTTTTTACAGTTCATCTGGAAGCGTTTGCAGTCTAGCAAGGATTTTCCTGGTTGTGCCTGAAGCTGGAGCAGGGAAGCAGGGTGGCTGCAGAAAGCTGTTTGAGCCATCAGATGTGAAGTAGTTTTGCAGTGGGAGAATGATTCCTTCCTCCCAGCCTCAGCTCTTCCTTAGGCAATTCACTTCGGGAATTGTGTTACTGCATTTGGCCAAGAGGACCATAGTTATTTGAAAAACATCCTGTAAATGAGCCTTACTGAAATGTTGTTGCTGTTACTTCTTTTTAGAATTATTTTATTTAATCTTCATTAGAATCATAGAATGTTTGGGGTTGGAAGGAACCTCTAAAGGTTTTTAGTTCGGCATCCCCTGTAATGGGCAGGAACATCTTCTAGACCAAGTTGCTCAGAGCTCTGAACCCTCTCCAACCTGTCCTTGAATGTTTCCAGGGATGGTACTTTTGCCACCTCACTGGATCACCTGCTCCTGTGTTTCACCACCCTCATTGGAAGAAATTTCTTCCTTTTATCTAGTATAAATCAACTTTTCCTCACAGAAGAGGTGTTCCAGTCCAGCATTCCAGTCATTTTTGTGACTCTCCTCTGGACACACTTCAAGAATAATGAGGTTTAAACTTTCTCCTTTGCTTCATCCCTGATTTAAGCATCACTGAAACCCATGCCATTGGTTGAATGTTCTGGCGTGAAGGAGAATTTAAGCAAATTGCTCCACTGATTCAACAGCAGTTGTCACCACTCCTCCAAGTGAGTTAGTTGCCTGGGTGATATTCTTGTCAAGCTATAATAACTGCTGAGAAAGCAGAGGTAAATTGGTATACATGGGTGTAATTAAATACAGTTATTATGGAATCTGTAACAGGACCACACTTGAATTTTACTAGATTGTGGCTTTTTTTTCTTAATGGAACTTTCTTCAGTATTTTCCTAAAAACACTTTAATTTCGTTTCTGCAAATGGCATGTTTTCTAGTTTGTTTGTTTAAAAGCAGATGAAATGAAACACGTAGCTGGATGTTCACATGTGCAAATGTTTGAACTGAACAAGCCCAGAAGGTGTTTGTTTGCAGTTACACACGTTCCTGAGCTAAAAAATCTCTTACCAAAGGGTAATAAATACCCTTTGGATCTCCCAGGATAAAAGACACTAGGTAAATAGATTTATTTTTTTTTCAATTTTAATTGCTCTGCAGTATAGCAAAAGTCATTATCTTCTAATCCTAAACAAGGGCATGTATTTAGTAAAGCCAAAAACAACCCCTTTTAAACCTGCTTTCTTCTTTGCATCACTGCATAGCAGCTTTGTGAGCACTTCTTTCTTCTGGTGAGTTTGAAACCCTGCCTTGAAGGAGTTATGCAGGTTTCAAGGTGGTCATCTCCCCTGTATTTGCAGCAGCATTAAAATCATGCTGCTTTTCCACAGTTTACTTCTCAGGTCAGAGGAAGTGCTGACAGCAGTTCTCTGTCACCTTTCCCATCCTGATCTATCTGAACCTTTCTCCATCACCATTGTGTTTTGGAATACACTGTGGTACTGGCCCAAGGCAAAACTCCTCCCTTACCCAAAACAAATTGGCTGCCCCTCTGCTATTCCACGAGGGTTTGGGTTGGTGTGGCTGGGAGGAGCATTGCCAGGTGAGGACTGGGCAAACAGGCTGGTAGAGATGTGCAAGCACACCTCTAAGTCAGTGTTTGCCATCACAGCTGCTCTGGTGTAGAGCTAGAGCCTCAATAATGTACTATTTAAAAGACAAAACAAACCAAAGAAAAAAAACACCACACACACACACACCCCACAAAAACCCAAAAAGGAAAACCCCCCAAAAACCCCCAAAGCCCAGAAATGAGGGTAAGCTCTTTCTGTGGCAAATGTGGAAGTGGGAAATGCTCTGATGCCCAGACCCCAGGGAACTGCACCCTTTTTGTTTGTTATCCCACTGCTACTGCCTTGCACTCAGGGGTGCTGCATTCAGGCCCCTGGGTGTTTGTGTCACAGGGAGCACCAGGCTATGCCTTGCTCTTATACCATATCTTATGTTTTTATACCAGAGTGTGGTGTAGCACCCTGTCCAGAGGTGGGACAGTGAGGTATGAGCCTGTCTCGTGCTTGTTTGGTTTTATTTTATTGTTATGACTAGAGGAAGAAAAACGACAGAATATATTTAAAGATATTATTTGGAAACTGGAAGCTTTTTCCAGCGTACTGAGCTGTGTTTCCAAAACAGAACCGTGTACTGGCTTTTTTTGACTGAAAGTGGCTTCGGTGACAGGCTCTGAATTAGGAGAGCAAAAGATGTGAATTCCTGGCATCTCATTACCATATCAGTTCCTTGACCCTCCTTTGACACAGCCCACCTTGCTGCAGATCCCAATTCTGCAGAATCCGTCTGTGACTAGGAATGTCACATCACTTTGTGAATCCCCAGGTTGTCCAAGGCAGCAACAAATGCTTGGTGCTCTTCCAGTGTCACACATCAGCTAAGGGACATTCTTCAAGCATTTACAGCTATAAGCATGTGAGGAATCCTGCTGAAACCGAGCTGGGTTTAATCATCCCTCCAGGCATGGCCCTGTGTCACTAATGAGTTTCTTCCTGCAAGAGGGGTGAGGGAGACAGGCCAATGCCTTCCCTTTTCAAAGCATACATCAGTGCCTTGAGCTTTCCCACGTTTGCTTTTCCAGAAATCCCCCTTGTACAGCAATGTACATTACAGTCTGTGCCATGTATTTGATACCTATTGTTGAATTAACTACCAACCCAGTTTTAACATGATGCTCATTCCAACACAGGAGCAAAAATTGCTGAACTCATTTTCAGTTTTCCTGGTGATGGTCATCATCATCCATGCAGGAGATGACCCTGTTGGCTTGTTTCTGTGCTCTCTGCCTTTGTGCATGCACTGGTTGGAGCACCAGGAGACCATATGTGAGCTGATCACCATGCCTCTTCCTGTTAAAGCCATTTTCTTGGATGAAAATCTCCATCCACATGCTACAAAAAAAAAAGCAAACTACTAAAAAAAAAAACCCAGATCCCTCCAGGAGTGCTGATAGGCTTCTTGATGATTTCAAATGTCTCTGCTCATTTAAAAATAAGCGTTAATTGCTCAGAGGAGCTGGGCAAATTGCCACTGTCTAGTTTGCAAAATACAGCAAATACCTTGAGGAACCAGCAGTGCTGATTCAGAGAAAACATCCTGTGTCTGGTAGCTAGGAACCTTCTGCAGATTGGAAGTAGACCCTGCACGTTGCCTGTATAGATTTGGCAAGACCACAGATTCATTCAGTCAGTGGTGATAATAACTGATGATGCAGATGCTGGTGGATTTCAGCAACACCAAAGCATCTGAGCTGAAGTTGTAGTCACTGGAAAGCAAGCTTTAGTAATAAAATGAACTCCTTTTTAGATAGTTTAGCAATGGAGTGGAGGGAAGTATTATCTCTATTTACTAACAGTATCCTGCCTGTAAATGCTGCAGAAACAGAAGTCCAAAACACAGCTGTTTCTGAAGGCTGTTCTGGGGAGGCTTTGAATAACCTCAGCTCACAGTGATTTGAAGAAAGCAAGTTAATGCATGGGTGTGACTTTTGGGATCAGGTCCAGCACTTTGTACATTGGCCACCTCCAGTATATTAATAAGTATTTAGTACAGGGAAATAATACATCTGTGACATTACCCTTTAGTTCTGTAGCAATTATTTTCTTTTTTCTTAAAGCATTTGATAATGATGTAACTAATATGGTTCCAGAATCCTGAATTGAAACTTGAAACTGTTCTGGTCAGATGGATGTTACACAGATTTTGCATGCCTCTGCTGCTGCCTGTTCTGAAAGCTTCATCTTTTTTCCCTTCCACAAAGTTCACAAACACTTGGGTGAGTCTAGAGTGGTGGCATTTTATGTAACTAAAGAGATGTTTGTTTCTGTGATGAGCGTGGTAGGAATGTCTGATCTGTTGGCCAAGACATAACTGTGCATTTTACCTGTTAAAATAGGTCCTTATAGGCACCCAAAAACCAGAGCAAGGAATGCAATGTGTGAAGTGCTCAGACATACACAGTGTGTGTCTGGAGGCAAGGTGATGCTCCTTGACAGGAGGTAGGAGGCAATTGTGTTCAGCCACCAACGACCCAAATGGCTGTTTTGTATAATGGCAGTAAAAGAATGTTATTGATGACTTGTGCAATCCAAATGTATGACATCAAGGCAGCTGCAGGCCTTTTGTTGTTGTTCTGTGTCCCGCTTCCACTCTTGAGCAAGTGCCAGAAATGTTTGGTCATAGGAACTGTTCCTGGATGCACATGATCTCCATGTGCCAAAAATGCTGCTTTTCTTGCAGATCAGAGAGCAGCTCCTTTGCTTTGGCACAGGAGGGCTGCCTGACCTGCCTTCCACTGTCCTCCAAATGTCATAAACACCCCACGAAGAAGGCTTGACTATTTTTGCCAGTGTTTTGGGGGTGCATGGTTTCTGTGATTCCCATTGTCTCCCTACAGGGGTTCCCAGAAGCTGTCAATAAAAAGCACAGTGGTCTCTGGTGGGCTTTCAGATATTGGTTCATGTTGCAGCTGATCAGTTAATTTCACCAACTCTTTGACTCATTCAAGGCATTTGAACACTTGGATGGTATCTGCTAAGTTAATTGAGATTAAAAATAAGTAGAATTAAGAAATAAGTAGAGTTAAGTGACTAAGAGCTAACTTGTTACTTCAGGAATATGTTTGAGGGATTGGTATCCTCTAGTTGCAAAGCTCTCCTTCCTAATAGACAGACATGATATTTCATTTCCACAATTTTAGCCAAACCAAGTAAATCCATTTTATGGATCTACCACACAATTTATCAGAATGAGAAAATTATTTACCTGAACTGGAAATAATCTCCAGTGTAGATGGAAATGAGAGAAAGATGGCATTCATACACAAGTAGGAGATTTCCAAACGAGCAGCAGAGGAATGCAGGTCAAGATCAGAGTGTCATTGTGTTGTGACACAGTATTGCTGCTGCATGTGGTGGAACAAATGCTGTTTGACTTTTAATGGTATTTTTTTTAATGGTATTTTTTTAATGGCTTGAACATGCAGCAGTGGCAGGGGTTGGTGATACAGAAGGATGAGCATCTGCTGGGAATGGACTCAAGTAATCCCAGGCTCTCTGATGCATCAATGCTCCTGGTGTATTCATGTCATGATGTCATCACCAGCATCCCTGCTTGGTTTTAACCTTGGGGTTCAGCCAATGGCTGGATGAAATGATGTTTGCCATCATTAGGGATAGTGATTACCATGCTTAACCTTACTCCAGAGAAGCAAAAATGAACTTTTCTCTCAATCTCTATTTTCTTTAATTATAATTACTGATATTTTATTACTATCTGACTGTTCTAGGAAGCATGTTGGGTTTTTTGGAGAAAGGCTGTTTATGAAAGTGAGAAGGTGTGTACTCAAAAGTTGTGGCTGGTGACAGAAGTGGGCAGATTTTGAAAGCATAAAGCATGGCTTGCTCAGATGTACAGATGAGAACCTATATATATCTTTAATAAGCACTGACTAGTGCAGTGTGCTCTGTGTGGTTTTCTCACAGAATTCCATGAAAGGACCCTAAAAAAGATGTGTAAGAGGAGGTCTGTGAGGGAAGAAGGCACATTAGTTGGGAGACTTACCTTGAACCAGGATACCATAAGGTGCTAGTCAAACTAGCAAACTAGTTTGGTCAGTCAGGATACCTCTTCTTTCCCCTCCCAGTCCTTGTAACTCTCTTTCCCTCCAATATGTGCTTTTTCCTCTTTGGGAGCATCAGCTAAAATGTCAGAGATGAAGATATTTTTGTCTTGATGAAATGCACTATTAAATCTCCAGACGTTTTGCAGTGAAAGTGTTTTCTGTAATTACTCATCTTCAATACCCACCAAGGAATGAAGAATACAGGGAATCACTTGGAAATGCATTTCTATGGCAAAATAATTGTTTCTTTTGCTAATCTTACTCTTGTAAAATATTGGCATGTTAACACACGTGCAATTCCATGCTGGATACAATGGCCAAGCTCTTAGCACTGTGTGAACAAGGTACAAATCTCAGCTTTAATGCGTTGATGTGTTTTGTCCTTGCCAACAAGATAAATACAAGCAATTTTTGTCCTAACACTGCTGGACAAATAGTGCTGTCTAGCTGTAAATTGCTTTAAGGGGGAATCAATAAGGTGCATCCACTTTTAATAGCCCATTTGCCAATGTTTTTTAAAATCTATATATAAACATTGGGCATGAATGATCATTGTTCATTTTACTTCACAATATATTGTGTATAACTAATGCTGTAATTGAAGGGCACAGTGAGAAGGTCATGGTGTTGAAAAAAATGACAACTGAGCATGGCAAAGGGAAGTTTATTGTTTTACAGTGTTTTGTAATTCATCTTAATATAGATTTGCTCTGTAGAAAACAGTCTTTTATTGAGTTGTTAGGTAGTGACTCTTACCTCTGAGGATCCATATTGCACCTTATTTCTTATTTCTTTTATAAATGAAGCTTGGAAGAAAGTGAATTACTTGATTTTGCTGCTGCCTCCTTATTAATTACATATTTTTCCCACTCCTCCATTTCAGTGTACTACTTTACCACATGCTTTTCCATGACAAATATGTCTACAGATTCTTCAGACTTGATTTTTTATCTTATGTGTTTCTTTTATAACTAGCTTCATCCAACAACTGCTCCCAGAAAGCACCCCAAGAGTGTTGTCATTTCATCTCTATCATTTTTGTGAGCACGTACAATTCTTGTTGGAGCAAACTCCTCCTGTTGCTTTTGTTTTACTTTGCCATTGACTTTGATACCCTATTAAAATCAAGTATTTCTACTTAAAACTTGATTGCCTGTATAGCAGAAGGATTTGTTTGTGACCTCAGGGCTGAGAGGGAATGCTCTGGAGGCATTTCCCTGCAGGGTGGACAGTGCTTGGCTGTTCTCAACTTACACATGCTTGAATTTTGTGTTGCCAAAAATACAGTTTCCATCTATACTGAGTAAAGTTTTTCTAATATCTGGGGGGTTTTAGAATCCAGTGAAAAGGCATCTGATTTGGGTGTATTCTATTTTAGGGTTTTTTTTATAAGAT
This sequence comes from Ceyx cyanopectus, assembly GCA_013401355.1. NCBI lineage: Eukaryota > Metazoa > Chordata > Aves > Coraciiformes > Alcedinidae > Ceyx > Ceyx cyanopectus. Next base: position 78,263 of record VYZU01059739.1, read on the forward strand.
CTCTGCTTTCTCAGAAGAAAAATTGCAATGGGATTTGTATTTGTGTCCCAAAGCAGCTAGATGCAGCTAGATAGGGGAACAGCTTTCCCAAGGACCTGGTGCTGAGTTTGGAGCCCATCCCTGTCTCATGCTCAGAAGAGAAGGGCCAGTGATCTCTACAGGTATTTTCTGGCATCTCATGCAGTATGAGGCTACATTCCAGCCTGTAGAAAAAGAGGTGAAGGCTCCTTACCTTTCCTATTTTCTGCTTAATCCTTCTTGTGGCCATGTTTGTGTTTATGAGAACTATACTTCAGAACAGATGTGATGGTCTTGACCAATTTCACCAGGGCTTTAGAAACAAACAGATTTTTTTTCCTACAGCATCTGTGTTGTGCATATGTTTTGTATTTTGCTCCTCCCTTTCTTTCAGTTGTTTTTATTATGAATCGGGTGATGAAAGCTTCCTTTTTTGAGCCTGTTTGCAGAGCTGTTTTCTACCTTTCATGGAGCATCCCAGGACAATAAATCAGTTTGTGCTATATGATTGTGACCACAAATTAGAGCACCAGGGTAATGTGGAGGGGCTGATTGCCTTAATCTCAACGTGTGAGGGAGAAATGGAAATTATTATAATCTTGCTATTAGAAATAAGTTGTGGACAAGACATGCATCTAAAAAGAAAGGACAACCTCTGAAGTCTGTGTTAGCAGGACTATAACTGTCAAAAAAAAGGTTGCAGATTTCCTTTTCCATAATGTTTAATTTGAAGACATCTCAGAAGAATTATCTGGAGAGACTTATTCTAAAATACAGTGTTCTCCACCAAAACTCGTGGCTAGAGCAGCAGTGGGAAAGTCCTGCTGCTTGAAGCCAAACTGGAACAGAGCTTCACAATCTACACTCTTTTTGGTGTTTTTGGTGTTTTATGTTGAACTATGTTTGTTTTGTGCCCTGTTCTGCTGTCACTTTACTCTTACCCTACACATCTCTGCCAGTGGACATTGCTTGTCAAGTGGTGCTTTTGTGTTCTGCCTCCTTCTGCTTTTTGGAACACTGTTATTGAGAGGATGTTGAATTGCCTGGTCTTGTGGGAACATTTTTATTAAACTGTAGCCTATATTTTCAAGGGTTGAATGAAAATAACAGATGGGGTCAATTTACACATTAATAAAAAATTAAGAAAGAAATGAGCAGGAAATAGCCACTGTGCTTAGATTTCTTTTTGCTCATTTCCGACTCTTTTCTGGTCTATCACTCCCCTGTGATGTCCAGTCTGCTTCAAATTATTAGGGATTGGTGCTTTATTCCCTCCCTCCCATGTTCTCTCTGCTAAAGTTGATGACTTTTGAGTCACTATGGGTACAGATGCCTACAATACTCCCTTTGCAGATGGGTAGGTGTTCTGGACAGTGCTTGTAGAAGGTGAGGGATGGAGTCTGCAAGAGAAGGGAGGACTAGAATGCAAAAGCTTGGGGAATTCACATCCATTATATATAAAACTATATATAAACTATATATATAAACTATATAAAAGAGCAGGGAGAATTCACAGGTTGGAAAATGTTTTTACCTATCTTGATTTTTCTACAACACTCTCTTCTTCTAATGATTTTAACCTCTGGGCTGTAGTTTGCTTCCTGTCAACATCTACCAAATGAAAACTGGGTTGGAAAAGAGGGACAAACCAACCAGTTTAGGGTTAACCTTCTGACACTTTTTGCTCAAGCAAAACCTCATTGTGGCTGAAAACATGGAAAGTTCATGCTAAAGCTCAGCTAACACCATGAAGATTTTGCTATTAAATTCAACTGCAGCTTAGTTTTGGGTTATCTGTGACTTATTAAACCCATCATTCCAAATGGAAAAAGTAATTTTTATGTTATTTACAATATCTTTGCAGTGATAGCTTGCAGGTGAGGAAGGCCATCATGTTTCTTAAATATAGTCCCATCAAAACAACTTTGTTTATTGCTTTAAGGTAAAATGATGACACTCTTTAGTCCAGCAGTTCAGAAATACAAAAAAAGATAAATTAATATCAAGATTGGTGTCTTTATTATAGCTTGTTGTAATTGGAGAGACATGGGCTGTAATAACAGAGGATCCTTTAATAAATTACAAGGTATTCCCAAACATTTACAAGCACTGTGCATGTGACTGCATTTCATTTTCTAGTGAAGAGAAAGATGTGCAGCAAAACCCTGGATCAACCTCTGCAGTCTGCATCATTAATTCAGAGAAATAAAGTGATATTTAGAGGAGGTGAAAAGCTTTGCTCTAGCTCATGTCCAGTTGCTGCTTCAGGCATTCTTCAGCATTGAGGTTGCCCTTGCAGTCTGAAGACAGATGTGTGGAGGGAATTGAGAAGGTTCTCCCAGGCTTCTCTGCAAACTCCTCTCTGGTCTGTGCATTTGCAGTGCTTCCATTTTCTTAAGTCTAAATATCTATAAAATATATCTATAAAACCTAGTTGATGTTTGTGCTGTGCCTTAGCTTTGAGACCCAGCAGCAGGCAGATTATTAGACATGGCTTTAGTAGTTAATCAGAATTAAGTGTTTGAGTTAAACTAAAGTTTGAGATGTGAATGACCTTACTGCACCAGGTGAAACAGGAGCCTCCAGGAGAGCTTTTCTTCCTTAGCAAGGTATTTTGAATGCATATTAATTTTTTCCAGAGCCCTTGACCAGCAATTGCACTGGACTAGAGGTTTGAAAATACTGTGAACGCATTAGGGGCACAGAGCCCTGGCTGGAGCAGCAGTGAGTGCTCCCACACTCATGCCATGCTGCTCCCACACAGCCCCATGCCAAGGGCTCTTGAGATCTGTGGAATGCCCTGTGACTGCTGCACACCCAGATTCAGGAGAGGTATGGCAGGTGGCATGTCCTGGCATTGAAAGGCAGGACTTCTGCCAGGGCATCTTCCTTTAGCTCAGCACAAGCCCTCAGCTTCAAGGAAAATCCTCCTGTTCTTCTTAAGCCTTCTGGCAGACTGGAGAAGTTATGTGTCTTGTGGGAGGCTTTTGTGAGGCATGACTGGAAGGGCAGGGGTGTCAGGTATGTTATTCAATAGTGACTGAGGCTGATGGGAAGTTTTATTTCTGTTGTGGAGACATCTCTCCCCAGCCATACTATATTTTGCTGTGATGGCTTTGTGATGAGGTAAATCCCTCTTAATTGTTCTTTGCACGCCCAACCTCAAGACTTCTATTGAAAAATAAAAATGAAAAATAAAAATGAAAAATAAAAATGAAAAATAAAAATGAAAAATAAAAATGAAAAATAAAAATGAAAAATAAAAATGAAAAATAAAAATGAAAAATAAAAATGAAAAATAAAAATGAAAAATAAAAATGAAAAATAAAAATGAAAAATAAAAATGAAAAATAAAAATGAAAAATAAAAATGAAAAATAAAAATGAAAAATAAAAATGAAAAATAAAAATGAAAAATAAAAATGAAAAATAAAAATGAAAAATAAAAATGAAAAATAAAAATGAAAAATAAAAATGAAAAATAAAAATGAAAAATAAAAATGAAAAATAAAAATGAAAAATAAAAATGAAAAATAAAAATGAAAAATAAAAATGAAAAATAAAAATGAAAAATAAAAATGAAAAATAAAAATGAAAAATAAAAATGAAAAATAAAAATGAAAAATAAAAATGAAAAATAAAAATGAAAAATAAAAATGAAAAATAAAAATGAAAAATAAAAATGAAAAATAAAAATGAAAAATAAAAATGAAAAATAAAAATGAAAAATAAAAATGAAAAATAAAAATGAAAAATAAAAATGAAAAATAAAAATGAAAAATAAAAATGAAAAATAAAAATGAAAAATAAAAATGAAAAATAAAAATGAAAAATAAAAATGAAAAATAAAAATGAAAAATAAAAATGAAAAATAAAAATGAAAAATAAAAATGAAAAATAAAAATGAAAAATAAAAATGAAAAATAAAAATGAAAAATAAAAATGAAAAATAAAAATGAAAAATAAAAATGAAAAATAAAAATGAAAAATAAAAATGAAAAATAAAAATGAAAAATAAAAATGAAAAATAAAAATGAAAAATAAAAATGAAAAATAAAAATGAAAAATAAAAATGAAAAATAAAAATGAAAAATAAAAATGAAAAATAAAAATGAAAAATAAAAATGAAAAATAAAAATGAAAAATAAAAATGAAAAATAAAAATGAAAAATAAAAATGAAAAATAAAAATGAAAAATAAAAATGAAAAATAAAAATGAAAAATAAAAATGAAAAATAAAAATGAAAAATAAAAATGAAAAATAAAAATGAAAAATAAAAATGAAAAATAAAAATGAAAAATAAAAATGAAAAATAAAAATGAAAAATAAAAATGAAAAATAAAAATGAAAAATAAAAATGAAAAATAAAAATGAAAAATAAAAATGAAAAATCAGTTAATGTAATTCAGTAGCAGTTGCCTTGGTGCCTGATTAGATGCTAGCTGTTTTTCTATAGCTGGCACTCACCCCATGTCTGCTTGTGGACAATCTTCAGTACTCAAGTGTACTTTTAGCCCAACATCACCCTCCTACATGCAACCAGTAACGTGGCTTTTCAGCAATACCAACAGCTCTTTTTTCCTTGTTCAACATCTGGTTTTGGCTCCTCTTTGTTTTTAATGTATTGAGGATAGGTATGCTGTGGTTCTGGGAGGAAAAAGAAGGTGCTGGAAGATTCTGTCTGGTTCCTGAGCTGCAGCCAGTGAAATTTTGTGGCAAGTTGGTTCTTGAGTGCAGACTAAATAGCGAGACCTGGGTGGGGTTCAGCTCTGCCTTCAGAAGTAAACTGGATTTTCTCTGAAGCACCAAAGTGATTTTTGGTTCTTTGATGAAAGAACCATCCAGTTCTTGACAGACTTGACTTTTCCTGGGGAAAATGAATCCAGCGCTGGCATTGTTTAAAACCAAAAATAAAATAACCTGAGTTAGGGCTTGTTTCAGAGGGTGTTATGCCCTTTTGTGATGTGAAGTGTCTGGATCTGGTAAAATAAATACCAGTTCCAATAAGAAGGCATATGGGGGGTGGGGAAGAGGAGCCATTTGCCCATCTTCTTCCCACAGGTGACCTTGTTCTCCTGCTCTGATGAGATTTCTTGCAGCCAGAATTCCCAGCTGGAAACGTGCCTGCAATGTCCTCGTGGTGGTGTGGCTTTTGTCTGGCACCAATGTGCATGGTCATAAAGCTGTCATTTCACATTGACCCTCTTCATTGCACTTTCTGATGTATTATCTGCACTAGCCTGGACTTCAAAACAAGGATAGAAAACAGTCTCTGCAGTCTGGATGATGAGCATAGCATTGCTATCTTCATCTGTGAACTGGAGAAGAAACAGCAAGGCTTGCCTGAAAATCACTTATCAGAAATAAGCAAAAATATCAAATTATTGGGGGGGGTGGGAAACAAATAAATAGGAAAAGCAGATAATCTGCTTCCCTGTGTGGTACAAATCATTCTGGATCTTTACATAAACTACAGATACTGAAGCTGCTGTGAATTAAAGTCCAGGTGGCTACATCTGAGTATTGCTTAGAATAAATTGGAAGGAAATGTAAACTGAGAGTTTGGATAGTGTATGTCCATCAGCCTGTGCTGGCAGAGCCAGGGTGAAGACAAGCTTGGGGAGGAGAGGGGAGCATGCTCAGTAGCTTCTGCTGTTTGCCCAGTGGGTGTCTGCCACAGAGCAATGGATGTGTGAAACATCTCAGTGGGTTCCTGGATCCTCCCCCCCTGCCCACCCCTATTTTTTAGGTAACTGCAAGCCAAGAAAGTTAAGATGCATGGATGGGTCTTAACCCTGGTTGTCAGTTGATGACATATTATCCAACTGCAGTTCAGCCTAATGGGATGAAAAGCAAAGATAAATGAAGAGGAAAATGAGAGAGCTGGAGACCTGCAGTACTTGTTGGTTTTTTTCCCCCCAGTCCCTGAGCTGAGAGGATGCAGGGGTAGGGGCTGGCTAGATATCCATCTTGTTCCTAGGCAAGAACCACATCTCCTTTTAAGGAGTCAGTTGTCTGAAGTGCTGTAAGGAATGGTGGGAGTTTTCTACTGGCAAAGGCAAAAAAAAAATTAATTCAGGTCATTTGTGCAGCTGAAAAGTAATATATTTCTCTGCTTTACTTAAGGGAACTTTGTACCAAGGGTTCAGTCTTCGTTAAACTGATTATTTCCATATGGGCAGGCTGTGTGTGCTCAACTCATGTTAATCCAGCTGAAACCCAAGCAGGTCTGGTACTTAGCACTGCAGAAAATGAACCTCTCTCTTTGTTCACATTAATTGCACCTCAGTGCAGTGTCTGTAGAGTTATTGGAGAAGTTGCTGTAGCTGTGCTTAAGAGTAAGTTAGTGACGTCAGTGCTGGGCTGTGGAGTGGGATCAGTACCAAGCAGGAGCATTTCCAGCATCCCAGCAAAATTCTCTGCATCTTGTTGATCACTTTAAGATATTTGCTATTTTTTTCTGTATTATAGGATAGTAATGAAATTTAAACTAAACTAGGAAATGAATGAAAATATTTACAGTGTAGTTAAAATAATTAGTGGTGTTAATACAAAAGTAAATATTCCCAAGAAAGGACTGGAAAACAGGATTATATTTTAAGAAGAAATAGCCAGCATGTTCTTTTTGTCCCATCTCCCAACCTGTCACTTGTGTTTGTCTCTCCCAAATGCCACGGACTCTTTACGTGTTTATTTAGATTAAATAAAACATACAGCTCTGTATCTTTTTCATATTGGGTCAAAGAGCATAACTGGCTCAATCTGTAAACCATCAATGAAAAATATAAATATTTTAACAAGCATTTTCACTTACTTCATGTGCTATTCTTGAAGGCAATGGGAAGAGAAACAGGACTGGAGAGATCTGTAAAAAGAGACCGAAAAAAAATGCATTAAAATGACACATCTTGAGAGAATTTGTTTGAACAGGGAAGATTTAGAGAGTTTTATCCTACTCCATGGCAACTTGGGTACACAGATCAAACATGTCATGGCAGTAAGATCGGGCAGGTAAGGCTTGTGCCAAAAACTGACAGGGAGGAGGCGGGTGAAGCTGCAAGACTTGTGTGACCACTGCTTGCTGAACACCAGCAGCAGGCTTTACAGAGGAGGGAAGAGGATTTGCTGCCTGTCCTGGGCTACCATTGCCTGCAGCTGGATTTACCAGTCCCATCATGCAAGATGAAAGAAAAATACATGTTGCTTTGCTTTGCTTTAGAGCTTGCTCCTCACTTCCCTGGGGTTTTCTGTATGACCAAAAGACATTACTCCGTGTTGACTTGCTGCTTATTTTCCAACGTGTTCTGAGATTTAATGTCTTTCAATCTTGGGGTTTCTTTGAGTTTATTTTTGCTTGCATGTCTTGACTTGGTTCTGCTGTGATAACACTGAACACCCAAACCACTGACAGAATCTCTGTTATCCAAGGAACCAAAACGGAGTCATTCGTGTGAATTTGGTGCTTTGAGACCTGTCTGAGCAATTCCAAAGTCTTAGGAAGTTTCTAATAGGTCTTGATTGACAGACCCTCCCTTGAATGGAAATTACAGCATGAGACATGACAGATTTCTCACGGCAGCTTAGTGCATTCTCAGCACAGCATAATTCTTGACTTTCTACCACTCAATAGATGCCATTATCTTAGTTCTGTGGGTCTAACCCAACTGACAGATTGATGACAAATTGTTTGGTTTTGGTCAATTTCAGAGTTGAGTTTGGGAATTACAAAAAAACCCAACAAACCAATAAAAAAAACTAGTGCTGAACTGACTTCTTAATATAGTTATTATTGAAGCTTCATGTCCCCTGCAGCTAGAGAATGCACATGAACTGAAATGGGAACACATGGCTCCCTGCAAGTGGAATCAGTCAGAAGGTGAGCTCCTGTGATGTTATTTTTGGGGTGGGCTGCTTGTGGTCCCAGGCATGATATATAGGCAGTTAATGATGTACATCCCTGAAGATCCTGTTTGAAATCATAGAATGGCCTAGGTTGGAAGGGACCTTAGAGAGCATCTAATCCAACCTCCCTGTCATGGGCAGGGAGCCTCTCAACTAGCCCAGGCCACTCAAGGCTCTGTCCAACCTGCCCTTGAACACCTCCAGGGAGGGAGCAGCCATATCTCTGGGCAATTGATTCCAAACTCTTGCCACCCTCGAACTGAAGAATTTCTTCCTAAGATCTAATCTAAATCTATTCTCCTTCAATTTAAACCCATTTCCCCTTGTCCTAGCAGTCAAAGCTCCTCTAAAAAGTCCCTTCCCACCTTTCCTGTAGGTTCCTTCAGGTATTGGAAGGAAGTTATTGGGTCCCCCCAAAGTCTTTCTCATTTCTATCCTTTACCAAAACAAGTTTGAAAATTACAGCTGGTCATGAGCTCCCCTTAGAGGTTTTCATTAGGTGCCATCAATACCTGACCCTAACTAAATTAAGGGGAAAAATACCCCAAGCAGCATTACAGCTGTAAAAAAATAAGTAATTAACTCCCAGAGGTCCAGTTCAAGTGGAAATTATCTTCATTTCTTAAGTTTTTGTGGGTTTCTTTTATTTCTTCTTGAAAAACATCATTAATTCAAACAAATGATGAGAGGGTGCAAGAGATGGTTCCATCCTTCTCTGACATAAACTGAAGTTCCTGGTTTGTGAGACACATCAGTCTGGTAACTCCAGAGACTAAGGCAGTCCTTAGGCAGGTTTTAAACAGTTGGTGGATGTTAAATAAAGAGAGCAAGGGGGGAGTCTGTGGTTAAGGAAGATGGGGTGAGGCTGGGAGACTTCTGCCAGGTTCTGAACGTGGGCTATTGTTTAGTCTATGCTGAGCCCAAGAGGCTGGGTCATTTTTGTGTGACAGACCAGCTGCTCAGCTCCTTCAAGTAGCAAAGTTAGCAACATCAATCCAGAATATTAAGGTTTTATGAGAACAGTGCCTTGTTTATGGAAGTTTTTGTACTCTTTTTCATACTCTTTGGACAAAGTTCTTTTGGGCAGTGAATCTGCAGAGTCTTTGCTGCTGCTTTCTTAACAGGTTTGTTTCTCATGAATGATTGGCATAACCTTTTTACAGTAATGCTGTAAATTTTAGCTGAATGAAATTAAGAGGAGGCAAGAAAGCATCAGAAATTGTTATGTAACAAGACACTCCCCTTACTATGTGATCCATCAGAAAAATGTTGCCTTTTCTTAGTAGTTTATCTAGACAAGAAATTAAATGAATCCTTTATTTTTTAAATCTATGATTCCTTTTTTTTTTTTTTAATGTAAGACAGCATCTTTTGAATTTTCTTAAGCCTCAACTACTTTCCCTGAGACTTACAGTGCCCTGAGTATTATACATGGTAGGAACATTTCAAAAGAATGAGTGATTTGATCCCCTTTATTTAATAATTGACTAGGGAAGATGCCTTGTTGTGCTTGCCACGACTCCACCTTCCTAGATGGGTAACTGTCCAGCATCTCCCTCCAGCTGGAATGGTATCAGGTTCAACCAAGGCATGGGGCAAAATCAATAATCCCCTTAATTGTGACTGTGAAAACCAGTTATTATGTCCTTTTTTTCCTTTTCTTGAGGATGAATGGGCTGGGAGGCAGCACACCTGAACCAAGCTGGTCCTAGCTGCTGGTTCCACTGGTGCCCATTGAAAGTGCAGCTGGAGAGGCTCATCCCCACAGATGAAAACTCAAGGGTGACTCAGGTTTGGGAAGGAAAGGAAAGTAGGAGGTGTGGAGCTTGTTAATTCAGTGGGGTGGCCAGTGTTAGTGGAGTGCACAGAGATACCTCTTGGCTGCTCCACAGCCTGGTGTGGGTGAGTGGGAACACTGGGGGGTGATGGAGGCAAATCTGTGATGTCACTGCTTGTGTCCTGCACAGGAACTGTGCTTGTTGCTAAAATATTTTTTGAGGGTAAACATTGTTTACTAGATAGTACTGGTCAAAGCCAAATAGAAGATCCTGTATGTACTTGCAAACTCATTTTTTTCCATTGTCAGCACTGTCAACTGATGACACTTGACATTTTCTTTAAAGCCCAGTGTCCTGGGAGCAAGTGATTAAATGACTAAATGGTTTTAAAAAAGCCTCAAAACCCAAACAAGCCCACGCTGGGTTTAGTCTTCCTGCTTCTAAAGAATGTTTTAAAGTAAGACATCAACACTTCCTAGGGCTTAAAATATAAATAAATACAGCTATATCCACATTTATGATCATATAGTTAACTTTATAAAACTTCTTTCAGCAAGCTTGTTTATGATTCCTGAAAAGATCTAGGTGATTGTGGTAGTCTGTTCAAAGACATGGGGATTTTCTTCTGACCAATATATATGTTAATATAGTATCTATAATTTAAAAAAAAAAAAAGTTTCTTAATCCATGTAATAGCTGCAGATTTATTCTTAATACATTTGAAATTAGGTTTGTTTAATTAGAGCTGGATTACAGGAGTGTCTGATGTGGAGCAGCCTTGAAGTTAAGTTTTTTTTCATTCTCAGTGGTTGGTGTGGAGCAGGATGGTGAACCAAGGCTAAGCACAATTTCCAGCACTGGTTATTTCAACATGATAGGGTGTGCAAGCTTCTGTGTACACTCATTTTTGTGTTGCCTGACACTGAATTTCTCCCCCATGGCTCGTGGCTGTGTTGCTGTCAGCTCTGATTCTCTGTTAAGCCCAGAAGAAGTTAAGCCCACCAAGAGTGGGATGGCTGGGAAGGGGGATTGTTACTGAGGGAGTCCAGCCTGGTGCTGGATTTTTTTTCCCCTGTATTTTGGCAAGCTCTAGCACCACATAGATGAGAGCAGGGCTTGGCAGCAGTTCAGGGCTAATGTGCCAGACTGTATTTTCCTTTCCCAAATTGAGCATGCTGGTAGCGTGTCTGCAAGAGGTGGTGGCTCCTGGCTCCCAGCTCTTGCTGAGTTTGGAAATCACTGGAAGCCAGGAGCTGTTGCGTGCCAGGCAAAACTGCCCTTTGTACCACAGCATGCCAGATTGGTTTAGAGCATCCTGGAAATGATGGAGAGCTCTGTGTGAAGGCTCATTTTTGAGATGTTTTTACCTTGCCTGTGCTCAGACTCCTCTTCTGTTCCCTGAGAACTAAATAATTCCTGTATTTGCTCACTCAACGGTAGTATACTTCTTTCTGACCAGATTTTTGCCACTGAAATGAGGGTGCAGATGTGATGTTATCTGTCTTTCAACCAACCCAGCTGGCTCGGTGAGTGACTAGTCAATGAGTGACAACCACAGCTTCTGCAAGGTCGTCATTGGCACATTTTCTGCAGGATGCTGGAAAGATTTCGTTTCCAAATCAGCTCTGGGTCTTCCTCATTCCTATACTTGTGGATACTGTTGTGGATACTTTCCACCTTTTTAAAACTTGTGGCCTCCAAAAAAAGGCTTTTTGTAGCTGAGGTGCAAGCTTGAGGAGTATTTGCTGGACTGCTGAGTTTTTCTCTAGCTGTCCTTTCCACCCATACCTGTGGAGTGATACTTGTGGGCTGTGATGCTGAATGTGGGGGAGCAGCTCAGCAACTGGTGCAGCTGCTTCTGGGACTCCCAGTGGTGCTGGTATCTTAATCCCAGACATCAGCCCAAGCCTTTATTAACTTTAAACTGTGTCCCTTCACTTCTGTCTCTGTTAATCCTGTGGCAACTAGAAGACTCTTAGCAAATGCTGATGCTCCCCTGTTAAAATACAGGGCATGTGTTCTGATTGATGTTGCTTGTGATGCTCAGGCCAGTTAGAATGCTGTGCCAGGCTGGTGGTGGAGCCTGTTTCAGTCTCTTCTGCCTTGCCAGTCACATGGTGCAGCTAAAAATCTTTTCTGGGTGTTGCTTTGCCTTTTGCTTTTGTTTTACTGCTGCCACGTTACTGGGGGATGTCATTGATCTGAGGCTGGTTTCCTTCCATTCAAATGAGGTGTATAAATGAAAAGTAAGCTTAGTAGTGAGATCACATGAATTCTCCCAGCATGGGAGCTCTCTGAGCACTTTTCAGGTTAACAAAACAAAGTTGCCAAGTCCTGCTGCTATTTTTGTAAGGATTCATCCATCCGTTCCCATGTTCTGTCCTCAAACCCTCTGAAGTTTAGTCCAAGAGAAGCTACCTCTGATGTTCTGGGCTATCTTTTGCCACATAGACTTGGACAGCCTCTTCCATAGCCATCCACAAATAAACACAGGACTCAAATTCTGCTCGATTTACAAGTAGGTCAACCTCATTGATTTCAGTGGGACTGCAGCAGACATAAGTCAGCGGAATATCTGCTCCCTGTTTTGCTAAGTTGTTGGCAGAAGGCAGATTTGCTTAAGCTCACCAGAGCAGAGGCTGTCCTGATGTGAGAAAAATAACACTGAGTACGACAATCCCTAATTCACTTTTCTCAGAGGTGTTGCAATAACAAATATACTAGCCCAGCACTTAAAAAGATAACCTCATCCCTGCTTCTTCACCCTGATGTAAGGAGGAGATATATTTAGAATAAAGCCATTTCCCCCACTATCACCACACACAAACAAAGCTCTGCAGTTGGAGAAATACTTGAGGCAACATGTGCAGCTCATTCCCACTGGGTTTGGTAACTGAGGAGAATCACAGTGGGAACAGCTTGGAAGAAAAATCTTCAAAGACAGTAGGGCCTTTGCAGTGGGAGCCCTACCACTTTGGTTTTAGAAAACCATTCTGACACTTGTGGTCTGAAGGAGAGAGAAGCAGCAGGTAAAAAGGAAAAAAAAAATCACAGACTACTTAGTTTGCATTCCCCTGTGTGCCAAATTTCTAGACTATCCTCCAAAAAATTAATGGGCTGTGCAAATTTGCAAGGTAAAATTCACAGTACTTTAATTTTAGTTTAGTTTGAGTTAATTTTAGTTGTTTAGCCCCATGAGAGACTCTTAGAGACACCCTCCAAGAGCTGGATAGCTGCTCAGTATGCTTTGGGAGCCCATAAGAGTGATGTGGAGTCAGAAGCAGCCCTTTCCCTTCCCTGAGACATCCTTCTAGACAAGGGCAGCACAACTGTGAGGTGCCAGTGGATGCCTTCCCCTTGCAGATGTTTGCACCATTGCTTCTTAATTTGGGTAGTACCAGAACACTGCAAGTCAGAAATGGATAAACCATCAGTGGCTGCTTGATTTCTTCCCAAAACATCAAATGAAAATAGTCATTGATTATTTATTCTCCTATTTATACCTGTGCACAGAAAGCATACAGATTACACCTGGTCTCCAGGTAGCATCCAGCTAGGTGCATTGTGCACCTACCCACTGTCAGGTTGGCAACCCTCCAAATCTATCTTTATTTTGTGATTTTTTTTCTCCCAAGACAAGCACTCCCTGGTACTCCATGGAGTAACCCTGTGTGTCAGGAGCTGTGAGAGCAGATTAGGTTTCTCAGAAGTGCCCTCACATGCTTCAGCTCCCCGGCTCCAGGGCTGCAAAATGTCCTTCAGCATTGGAGACTGCTCCCCCCAGCACAGCTCAGCTTCAAGCAGTAGTGCTGGGTCAATCCCACTGCAAATGAACCCATGTCAAAAGCAGCTTGTGCCAGCTGAAAAGTCCATTAAATGAGGTGCTCGGGGCTTTCAAATGCCTGTGTTCTCAACACACCACTGCCTAGCCTCTCTTCAAAAGGCTCTAAGCGTCTTACATGCTAATCCCAATTAAATTCAAAATATCCCTGGGTGTTTACTGCTGTTACCCTCTCTTTTTCATTCTTAATTGCATTGTAGCTGAATAACTCTATCCACATTGGATTATTCATGAATAGCATATTGAGTTGTGCTCTTTGGAGTTTCACAACAGGGATCTGCTCTTACAGGATTGGTGTAGGCTGAAGCAAGAAACTAATCTATGCGTTTCAAGTCATTAATCTTGTCATGAACCAAATAAGAAGAGTTGGTTGGGGTTTCTCTCTTCTAGAGGTGTGTGGTTTCCCAGTGAGGTGTACAGCATGTAGAATAAAAACGTGGTAAACAAGATCTATGACCAATTTATATTGATTTGGAGATGACTTGAACATCTACTATGGACATTTGAGGGTTACATATGCTGATGCTTTGGGAGGGAAACAGTGACACTTCTTTAACACCAAGGTCTTTGATTGTAGTGACATTAATGTACAGTGCGGAGGCAGAATATGGGGTGGGGAGGAAATCCAGCTATTTTTACATGTTGGGTTAAACCTTTAGACCATAAATTCATCCCCGTGCCACATCACCACCAGCTTCTGAGCCTGTGCAAGATGAGTGGTGGCTACCCTTAGGACAGTGGTTGGCTCTGCTTGCTACAGCTGCCATGTAGGGGTGGTCCTCAGCGCTGAAGGCAGGTCCCTGTGGGATGGGTAGCTGCTGCTGCATTGCTTCCTTGCAGTTCTTCTGGAGATAAACTTGAGTTTCAGTTTCTGCAGCTATTGCAGTCTGCAGTGCTATGTGGGTGGTATTGGTTTTTTTATTTTATTTTATTTTTCTTCTTTTTTAATAAAACAAAAAGGCCAGCTTGCTTACATATTAAGTTTGAAAGAAAAAAAAAAGGAAATCTTTTTTAATCATCTTCTTACTCTATGCGGTGGGGAGGAGGTGCAAATACCACAAGTATTGAAAAGAAATACTGTGGGTGTTCCCATCATTTGTTTACGTGGATGTTGTCTCCCAGCAATTTTAATCAGTGGCACATGTTGGACAAGAAGCATAAGAGTGTACACAAGTGGGAGGCAGGCTCTGAGGAGTAGAAAGAGCAGCTTTTGGGGTTAGTAATATTAAAACTGATCAGCTTTGTTTTTCATTTATGAGTAAGAAAAACTTTTTTTGTAAGCAGGATGGAAATTGAAGTTCCAAGAACCTTGCACATCACGGGGGGTTTGAGGGGAATTTTTAGGGGATAATGGTTTTGTTTAAGCTTGCCTTGTAAATCTTCAGAGTGATGAGGTCTTAGATGCAGAATGGATCTGTTTTCTCACCCTCTGTACTGTCCCAGGATTTATCTGAGGCTGTGTAAGTGGCTTCTGGCAGGTAGTGCTATGGAGAGGCTCTCAAGACAGGTTTTGCCCCTTTTCCTTTCCCCTTTGGTTTGAGGGGCAAGGGGATGTTTCTCTTGACTTGCTCCAAAATAAATGCAGTCCCAATTGAAAGGACAAGGCCACGTGGGCTTGCTCATGCTGACATCTCTAAGTCTGCCCCGGGGATACCTGAGCTGCTAAGCCCTTAGAGATATGGGTTGCTTTGTGGAGGATGGAGGGACCATGTGAGTCAAAGCTGCTTCAGATGAGATTGAGGATTGGAGGGAAGGTATTGAGCAGGTTTGCAGGCTAAGGTACACTGACTGTGTGCTAGATACACAATCAGAAGTTCTTATCTGATTTATTTGGGTCCCATTTACTTTTTTTATTCTGAATGTTTAACACTTCATCTAGATTTTTCTTTTTTTTTGTTTTCCTCTCTTCATCATCTCCATTAGCAGCTAAATCCCTTTCTGAAAGGTTTCTTGTTGCTTTTCTTTTTCAAAGCACTTCTGATTGAATTGAAGTTGTTTTCTTTTTCCCCTTTGCCAACCATGGCTATGTTCCCCCTATCTAACTGGAGGAAACCTTTGCTTCCTACCCAAAGACCCTGGGTAACCCTCCTGCAGCTGCTCACATGAAAAGCCTGGGATTTTCTCAGTATGAGCTGAAAGGCACATGCAGGAAAACCTTTTTTTTTACTGTTATTTTATTTTATTTTGCTGACTAACAAAAACCCACTGGGGAACTGGAAGATTTCCCATTTGCTTTAATTATGGAGGCCTAATGAATTGCAAAAGTTAAAGAGGAAGAAGAGAGGAAGAGTTCTTTAGATGAATCACAACTGGGGTTTTTTTTCAGTTGGGGGTTTTCTGTAACCTAAGCTGGCAGGAAGAGGGAAGACCCTCCAGTGAGAAGCACAGAAAGGAGTATCAATGTGTATTATTCTATTAAGATTTAACCAAAGCTAATCAGAAGCACTCAGGGGAGAGTGCTTTATATGGAACAGAGCCTTAGTTAAATAAACTCCATTATTTTAAATGTTTGTATGTACAGTGTAGGAGAAGTTGACATGGATGCTTGAGTACAAGATACAGGCAGTGAATGAAATGCCAATATAATTTCTTGTATACATGTATTCAGGAAACTGCTTCCAAGAGGTTTTTTTCATCCACAGAGGGATGTTTGCTCTGCCCCCTCACATTCATAGCCACCTACTGTAGTTTCCCACCTTCACTGTGTGCCTGTCAAATTGTTCACAGGGCTCTATTGGAAATTAGGTCTCTGGTCATTTGGTCAAAGTAGCTGATTTGTGTTTAAAGTGAGAATAATAAGAAAATGTTTTCCTCTGGGAGGAGGCTAGAGGATGGTCCAGTGTGTTTCAACAAGGTTGTAGTACTACAACCAACGTGGGGAATCCTGCCATGTCTTGGGTGACATGGGATGTTAAATTCCATCACCTACCTCCAGAACAAGCAAGAACTGAAAGCTTCTATCCCTTGCAAAATCCAACAGTCAAATGGTAGCATATGGACTGGGACTGAGGGAAGGTTTGCTGGTGCTAACCAAGTGTTTTTTGCTCTCCTGGGAGTTCAGCATGATTCTCCCTGCTTCTTGCTCCTTAACATTTCTTGTTTATGCACATAGGCATATAACCTCAACTGCCTTTCCACATGCAGGGTACCAAGCTGAGCATAGCAACAAAATCCAGCCAGATGAAATACAGGTTTGGGTCTTTTTTGTTTTGTTTTATTTATTTTTATTTTTATTATTTATTTTTATTTTCAATTGTTGTTGTTGTTATTATTATTATTATTATTATTATTGTTTCTTTGGCTTTTGTTTGTCTTGGTTTTAGTTTGTTTGTTGGTTTTTCTTGTACTGTCTTTGGTGTAGCTGCTGCACATACTGCTGCTGGATAGAAGGATTTGAATGTCCCAGTATCCTGTGACCTACTTAGAGAATTGGAGTGGCTTATGGTTGCAGTTGATTAGAGAAAGATTTTAATACCTAGAAGAACACGATGACTAATACAATGGAATTTATATAATAGCAGTTGTATATATTTGCAATACATCACCCTTGTATCTATACCAGTGTTTCTGTGAAAGTGTGTCCTGCTCTGGCAATTTGGAGTACCCTTTGACTTCATTTAATATTTCTCCAATATCTCTGAGAAGATCCTGGTCCATTTATGCATCAATACACCTTTTTAGAAACATAGCCAGCAGCCTTTGATGTGAAGTGTAATTTTTTTTTTAATTTGCTCTCAGTAATTTCTTGATTCCTGTGGTACCTGTAGCAGTTCCTGTAAAGATCATGAAGATCATAGCTGTACAACATTAAAATTCGTTAAAGGCAAACTGCAGAGTTTGGGTTGACTATATATAAA